>OMKY01168919.1:0-12798 GCA_900302395.1 Bregmaceros cantori
GTTTTTCTTTGTGTGCACAATAGACTAGCCACACGCAAACTGAAGCGTCAGTGTACAGAAACTGTCACTGTGTACAAACCAAACGCGACTTACGGTCGCCAAGTCACTCTAGTCGTGTGTTACAAGTCGCAGCACTTTTTTGTGTACAAACCAAACGCGACTTACGGTCGCCAAGTCGCTTCAGTTGTGTGTTTCAAGTTAATAATTATATTCACTACGCTTGAATGGCCGAGGAGACAAAAAGAGAGAGAAAGAGAGAGACTATTGCGCGACCATGGAGCGCCCCTCTCTCGCGCGCCCTATCTATACCTCTCTCTCATCTCTCCCGCGTGCATCTTTAATGTTATTTTGGGACTGAAGTCGCCCAGGTCGCGTTTGGTTTGTACACACAGTAAGACTCTACGAGCACTTGCACTGATAATGGCAAATGTTTTAATAAATCCGAATTCAATTGTTCATATGAGCATGTGAGACAACAAAGAACATACATCAATTTACAAGATTGAAATACAAAGAGTGGTCATACACGGTGACATTCCGATGTTCCGACACAATTCCGACACCCCGTTGTTCCGACAGATTCCTCATTTTTCCGGTAAACTGTTTTTCCGACAAATGACGGGATTTGCAGCTTACACATCAGGCACAGAGCTATAATTTATATATAAATAATGATAATTGCTGCTATTGTAATATTATTATTATGATGTTATCATCTGCTCAAAACAAATTCCTACTGCGTGAGGACTATTGAAAATGAATTGCATCCAACATTCACACCAAGAACATACATAACCATCCCCTCACATTAATTTCCATATATACATGCGTTTGTATGAATACAGACCTACAGAAAACTGACTGCAAATAAGAAATATATCATGGTTAAACAGTCTTAATAGGGTTCCACTTCCCTATGGACTCCATGAGTATGATGGATTCTGCGGCTCAAAAATGCTCATATCATATGGAGGAAATAAATGATCTATTCATATATTCCGTTCAGGCAAGCAATGCATGCATTTCTCCCACCAAGCCATTGTCATTGCTGCTCGGTTCATTTCCCCCTTCAGTTGAATCTAAGCGTGGTGAGAACTAAGTGTGGCTGAGTGAGCGATGTTCACGGATGCACGCTCTCCAAACTTCAGCCATGTGTTTGCATGTGTGGGGGCTGATACCTGTCTACTGATGCTCAGCCATGTGACAGACCTCATGGCTGTGTGGGGAAAATTCTATGCTGTCATTTCTTTCTGATGTAGGGGCAGAACATGTAATCGAGTGGCGGAAATGTTTTTTGCGCACACACTGTTTTCATTCTTTATTGAGAGATAGAGACAGGATTAAAACGGGAACTGGGATGAAGAGTCGGGGCGGGGGAGGCATTTCAGAAAATCCGGAGAGGTGATTAGAACCTGCGGCACTGCTCGGCCTATAACCTGGCAAGTCAGAACCAACGCCTCGTCCATGCATTGCACATCGCTAGACGCTTGCATTGGATCTGGAAAAACCAGGGTCAGAAAACGTAAAAAACAAAAACGTGTCAATCAAATTGTGTTATTCAGTGACAGCGCAGTAGGTGGGACGAGCGGCGCGGAGGTGTGACAACCAAACTCCACCCACGTTTCGAGTAGCCCTTCAAACTCCGCCCACGTCTTGCGTAGCCTGGGGAGGATTGGCCGATTTAATCTGTACCGACGGCTTGCCTGATTTTACCAGACCCAATGCAAGTGTTTAGCTGTGTGCGATGTGTGGACGATGCGTTGGTTCTGGCTCGCCTGGCTACTCAACGTACGGTCCGGGGGCACACTTTATAACCACTCTGCCACTAGCCTCTCGATATTCGATAATATACATCTTTTTCATTTGTGTATGTGAAAAAGAGCAAGGCTTTACTTCACTGAAAACAACTGACATGAATCTGTGCGTGCGTGAATCGGGGAGGCTGACACAGTGCGCGTGAGGTCAGATTATGTGCTGAGTAATTTGTGTCCAGTGAACTGCTGTCGTCTCTACAAGTAACTGTGATAAGTTTGACAGCTCATCACAGTGTTGCCATAATTACTTTGAAAAAGGAAGACCAAACTAAACTAGTTCTAACCAATTCTCTCCTCTTCATAGCGGTAAGCAGCCGATAGGGTGGTAACGATGGGTGAATTCTGGTAACAATGTGCTTCTGAAGCAACATATATATCACCAGAAATATATTTATTTTTATTTTATATTTGATGAACTTTTCTTTCAAAGCTCTTTTATTATTTAAAAAAAATGAAAGTAGATTTTACAACCAAATGAAACAATTAGGAAATAACAAACGAAAACAAATAAAATGCTATCTACCCGTTATTCTAGAAGTCGTCCAAAAGTGACAACACTATCTCTTACTATATGTAACATGGGTGAAATAGCAACTTTCAATTTGGAAATTTGGTAGCGGCAGCATGATTTTTGCCATCCCATAAGAAAGACTCCGAATCGTAGCATAATTACTCGCCCCTTGCACCGTTGTGTGACCAAGGATAGCCCACGACAATTATCAAACAGTGTCAGTTATTATAAAACGAGCCTCTACTAACCAACCAATAGAAATGCGGCATAAAATCACACTACGGTCCCGCGTGAAGAGATTCAGTTGATTCCATAGACTGCCTATGGTTGATTCTTTATCGGACGCATAAAAGTTTAAAGTAAATTAAAATTTTAATTATGTGTGGCATGATAATGACAATGATGATAATAATTATTATTATTCATTGCACAACAACTGTGCAAAGTATATGATTTACTGACTCACAAAACCAAATCGCATTTGGATGGTCAATGATTTGGAGGTAATTATTAGCTGCACCAGGGAGCTAATGTGGTCTGTGAGTGTGACCGCGACGATGTACACCCTCTCCGCCTTGCGCCATAGCCTACGACTATGTCTGCCTCGTCATGCAGTGTACCTAACGTAACCTCGACATAGCCAAGATAATACAATCCCTGTCGCACAGCGTATCAGGCAACAACAGGGCTTGAAAACAAAATTATTTTTAAAACGTTCCGTTCCGAACGGTTCAGGCAGACCTATATTTAACGTTTTCGTTCTCGGAACCGTTCCACCACCAACATATTGGTCCTGAACCGGTTCAGAACACAAACATTTTGTTCGTTCTTAAAGTTCTGTATATTGTGCAATGTTAAGTTTAGATAAAGTTTTTTTTATACAAAATATATTTGGTGGACTTTCAAACTTCAGTGCAACTATTAACGGCATTACATTCGCTTCCTCGTCTGTCTACAAGATGGAGCCCCAGATGCATGGGGCAGTGAAAATGGACGGAAATAGTCTCAGAGACATAGGATATGCTAAAATATGTAGAGAACAGGAAAAAAAAAAACAGTTTTGTGGATTTCATAATGTTCTGTTTATGTTCCGGAACATTTGAAGAAATATTTTTTCGTTTCCGTTTCCGCTCCCTGTAAAATTGAGTAAAATTCCGCTCGTTTTCGTTTTTGTTCCTTGAACCGGGTCGCAGCCCTGGGCAACAATAACCCAACGGAATTGAGGGAGTAAGCGTCATGTGGCCGCCAGACGTGTAAAATGGACTGAACTCATCAGTAGCAGTATTTTTTTTTTCTTACCCATACTAGTTTGTCGCTCTAATTGGACAGACAGTTGCACATACCGTGCAAATGTGTTACACTGACCTTGTTGTTGGTTTATGATGATAGAGAGGTCACAGTTTACTGGTTACTGTGTAAGTATTTGAATTCATTTCCAAAAAACCCATATCAGTTTTTAAGCCGTTTCATGTCGAATCAGAATAAATATGGGTTAGTTGTCTGCTAGTTATAGTAGCCATGTATATAGATATTTGCCAAGGGAGATAAACAACTGACAGCTACGGGAAAAGTTGTTTTTCTGTTCTTTTGCCTGAATGTGCTAGTTCGCATAAGGGTCGCTGAGGTTACTTGTGTGGGAATTCTGCATGCTTAATTAGGATTTGATGTTGATTTGACCTACGGCCCCTGAGCCAACAGATATGAATCCATGACCAATGTGTAAACCACAATGAAGCTAAAATCAGCATTCACCTACAATTCTCCGCTGCTGTTCTCCTTCAACACTACATTTTTTAAAGAAATGTTCATGAGAGTTATTCCTACCATACATTTTCATCTAATCACTAAATACAATTAAATGATAATTTAATTCTGTTAAATAAATATAAAGCCAGCACGCCACAGTTCACATGAAAATCACTTCTCCACAAGCGCAAATCAGCCAGGCCACACCAGGTTTCAGGACCCACTGAGGTGAGTGTCTGGAATGTGGCCGTCGGTGGCCACATTTACTGGTCGCCGATTTGTCACGCTCCGAGGGGGTGACACTACGTGGCCAGCCAATCACAGGAGGGAGGGGCGTGCCCCCTCCCCCATTCCCCAATGTGGCATCAATAGAACAAAGGCAGGTATCACCTGCCACCAGTGGGGTGCCACCACCTATGTCTCCCCCCACCCCCTCCAATCCCACTTACCTCCTTCTCTCATGCTATACAGCGGCCACAGCACAGTGTCACATGCGCAGAGGTGGGGGTGAGCACCGGCGTATCAAAATTCAATTCGGCACCACCCCCTCATGGCCGCGATACGAACAGTGGAGACACGTTCCGCTTTACCTGAACTAAACTTAACTGAAATGTACCAAACTGTGCCTTGAGTTTTTTTGTAGTGGAGAAGTGGCTATAGTTGGAAAACACCATGAAGTTACTCAATGCATTATTTTGTTCTGCATTCATTTGGGGCTGAGCCCGTGGATAAACCATGATTGGGGTGGATGAGGGATGAAAAATCAATTGAATTTGGGCAGGTTACAGTTGAAACACTAAAAACAATATGCATAATATTCAGCGTATGGTGGGCTGGCTCGGTTTTGAAAATCAGCGGAAAAATAGAACAACATGCAAATGAATAGAGGGTGGATATTTTTTGTAGAGGCTGCCACCCGCATATGCCATCTGCACATCTCTATCACTATTGTCCACGAGCCAGATGCAGTTCCTATATGTGGCTCCCGAACCATAGGTTCATGAGCCCTCTGCTCTACACCAAAGACTGTATACCCAACCAACGTAAAGTTTGCAGATGACACAATATGCATATTTATATTTGTATCTATGTACTGTATGTATGTAAAAATATAGAGTATTTATCTGTGTGTGTATGTGTGTGTGATGGCTCTGATGACAAATGACAAAACTCTCTCAACCCTAGACACACACACACACACACGTGTGCAAAAGCACACAAACACCCACCACGGAGAAATATCATCCAGAAAGATTCTGTCACTTTTCATCCATCATATCCTGTGTTGTTTGTGCCAGACAAGGCTACTCAATGTTAACCAAATTTAGCAGCAGCTAGCCACAAAAATAACACACACTGAAAACAACAACAGTATCACAGTGTAGTGTCGGTCACTTTACCTCTCCTACAGCCATTGGTTTAATTAGCCGTTTATTAGTCGCTGTTCAACTGACCATTATACAGTTAGTTAATAATATTATTGTCTCGCTTGTATTCACTGCCAACTGCACCTCACTTTCAGCCTCTGTGCGTGTGTGTACGTAAATGTTTGTCTTCTTCTTTTGTTTTGTTTGTTCATTTATTTTGTCAGATTTAAAAGGAAAACTAGTGCCCAGTGGCACGTGGTTGTGCTTGCTTCTTCTCTTTTTACTTGCTCCCCCCTCATTCTACCTAAATAGGTAGCTGATACAAGTGCCCAATGATTATGAATGACTAGTACTAATGTCTTTATGGTACCATCAGGCATGGGTTGTACTTATAATGCGAATACATTTTACACAATTTGCGTCCAATATTATTATATACCTATCTGCATTCAACTCTTTCTACCCATAGTTACACTGTTTCTGTAGTAGTTCGTAGGTTGAACTGCCATGAAGGACACATGGAGAATAATTTGGGGTTCAGTGCCCAAATTATTATTATCAAGTGCAATCGGCCATGGAGACGTTCGGAGCTGGGATTCAAATCTCCAACCCCTTGGCCTTTCCGTTGGAACAGACAATACATAAGAGGGAAGGAGTGAGTCAGCTTGACGCAGCACGGAGAGGGCCCTCTGAGGAAGACCACCGTTCAGAGTGTAGGATCCCAAGCTAAGTGACTTGACAGGTATGTAATTTCCTACCTTGTCAAGAAGACACTCTAATAGCCCTTAACTGCGCTTCATCCCATACATTCTTCCTCTCTTTCTCCCCTCTCTTCCTTTGTCTCTCTCTCTCCACCTCGCTTCCCCGTAGGCGCCATTTAGCTTTACAAACATTTTTAGTTAATGTTTCATTTTAGTTAAAAACATTTTGATAGGAGGGCGTGGTGGCAGAGTGGTTATAGAGCATCTCTCCCCAACTCTTCAACCCAGTTTCCGATTGAATCTTGTATACTAATAAATGGCACTTGCGCCCATAAAAGTAGCCAAAAGAAGTTTTAATAATATTTTATATTATTAATAATATTTGGTTGTTTGGTAATGTAAATAGACCATTATAGTTTTTTGTATTAATTTATTCATTGGTGCACATATATATTTTCAATGATTTGATTATAATTTATTTAATTTTGGTTTAAATAAAATTGATCGTGCACCGGTGACGATCGGCTGATTGGGACAACAGCATGTATTTAAAGAATGGCGGTGCACAGCTCTGAAGGGAACAGCCGTTATTCAACTGCTGGGTTTACGGCTAAGGTTAGGAAAGGCAAGAAGACGGACTACACAATACAGCCGTAATGGCTGGTGTAGAAGCCCTTTTTTGTTTCACATGTAGTTTAATTAATTACGTGAACTGAAATTACAGCACGGGATGTTTCGGGATTAAAACATGGTGGACGCGCAGCCGACACTAACTTAAGGTTGTATGCTCTCCATTGCATCAACTTGGATAGCACTTGGATAGTCACACCCAACTATTACGCCAATGTCTCGAGTTCGGATCACGTCGCGAGTACTTCTTTGCGTATTTTTTTTTTCAACCTGCAAATTGTGCTTTTTTGTTTTTTTAATTTGAGGTTAGACTAGGTTTAGGTATTGAGTTTAGGGGTTAGGTTTAGGGGTTACGTTTAGAGGTTAGGCGCAGGTTTGCAATCTCTAAGTGCTTCTAGTTTAAATCTGTTTTTATTTTTCGTTATCCCGGGGGGGAAAAGATTGCAAAATAAACCTGGAAAAGCTTTCAAGCTCAATATTAGCGGCTGGCTGTGGTCTGTGTCGGACTTCCAAAAATGAACTCAGGGCCCAGTGTGTCATTGATGACAGGCAGAGCATAACATTGGACTTAATGCACCGGAAAAAGGACACCATTTTTTTGTCACCTCAATGTAGCACAATTCTTAAGATGCCACACACATGCTCTCTACCTGAACAAGGGACAACTGCAGCGAGATAGAGGGAGAGAGAGAGACGGAGAGAGAGAGAGAATGTGTAGGTTGTATGTTCGGGACACTTCTGCGTCCACGGTGCACAGGCCTATATGGGGTATTTTTTGACGGGTAAATCCCGGGCACTGCCATGTCCCCCAATATTTGTACATAACCCTGTGGGATTCAAGTTGGGAGGGAGAAAAGGCAGGGTGAGAATAGAGAGAGAGAGAGAGAGAGAAATATTTTTTTCCAGAGAAGAGTTTGGTTGGAAGGTTGGCTGGGTGGTTGCCCGTTTTCATCACTTCTCGGGATCTCTGGGAAACGACAAGGGGACAATGCAGTGGCTGCAGTGTGGGGGGAAACAACGTGGGTGATCCATCAACATGAGGAGACGCTGGCGGCGGCGGAAGGGAGAGAGCTGAGGACAGTGACCAAAGGAGGAGAGACCGAGTGAGAAAGATGGAGAGAGCGCTGGTGAAGAGAGGGCAAAAAGAAAGAAGGGGCAGGAGCGAAGGCGCGATGATCGCTGGAAGCGATGGGGTGGGATTCGAGAGGGGGGAATATGAAGAGGATAACCTTGCCGGTTGACTTGTTGTGTGGCCTGTTGTGCGCTGGAACACCTCACGGTAGAGATGTATGTATGTGACACAGGGCTGTGATATAGTAGTGGGTATGTGTGTCTGCTTGTACGCAAGTGTTTTCATGTTTGAACATCCGCACAGCTATTTATTACAGCTATAAGTTATTGGGCACAAGCGCCGATTTTCATACTGTACTGCATTCCTAGCTGATTTAATCCCCACCTTTCAATAGACCTGTTACTGCTACATTTCTTAAAACTAACTAAAATGCAAGGCAGTCTAGGCAATTCAGTGATGTTGATGTTGGGTCCTCCAGCTCTGAGAGAATCATTTCGCACTTAACTTCATTAAAGCAAACTACAAGGAAGTGATGAAGCAAGCCGCAGCCATCACCAACTGGACTCCAACTCCTAACAACAAGAGTCTTCTTCTTTCCACTTCATCTGGTATTGGGTTGCGGGGTCAGCGGTCTGAAGGGAGACCTCCCTCTCCCTGGCCACTTCTTCTAGCTAATGCAGTGGCTGAATGCCTCCTTGGGGAGACATCCAGGCACTGTAATCAGATGTCTAAGCCATCTCAGCTGGCTCCGCAGTGAAAAGATGTGGCAGTAATTTCAACACCTTATTTTGCAGGCTGCTGTGATGGAAGGAACCAGCATGTGTCTTAGCTCCTGGAAAAGTCATCTAACAATAGCCTCTACAAAAGTCTCTGAAAGAACATCTCAGGGGTTAACCCCCAAGACCCATAACTTTTCTGGACATAGACATTTCAGAACATAAGGATATCGGAACATAGGGTACAAGCCACCGCAGCAGAGTCTGTTTTCAGGCCTATGGTCTTGGTCTTAGAGGTTTGCATTAAGTGCATTTAGTTATTAATGCTGCTCTATTGCTGGAAAACATAAAACCCCTGTGTGTGGGAGTGTGTGTGTGTTTGTGTGTGTATTTCATAAAGAAGGAAAAATATTAAAAAATGGATTCAAATTTATTACTACATACCCACATGCCATTTTTTTGGTTTCCCAAAAAATGTCTACATGTGGCATTACCAAAAGTTACCCTTAAAGAGTTGTCTTTCGCTCTTAAAAGTGGACCGTTGCCCACTGCCACTAGAAAAACAGCATTCAATCCAACGTTTGAAATATTGTGAGGTAAATACAGAGTTGTTAAGCTGCTTCTCAGAAGAACACTGCTCCCCCAAAGAAGCAACTCATGGAAAGACAATCTTTCATGTATTATTCACAACAGCACGTTCATCCCAGCAAAGGGGCCTACTGTGCTCCCGCTGGTACAGCCGGATCTACTTATAGTTATATTCACATCACTTCTGAATGGCTACTGATTCAACGGCACCGGTGCAACAGGCCGATTAGGGTGCAAGTCGCTGAAAATATTGGTTAACTCTTTCATGCCAATGAATTAGTGCTGATGTTTTCATCTGTTCTGCATAAATGTATATTAATTATGATTTGTTGATTATGAGTAGCTAGTGTGTCTATTTGCTGTGCACAGGTAGGTTGGATAGCCCTAATGTGGGCTCTTTTTTGCAGCTTCCTAATAAGGGGCAGTCAGTTGCCTAAGGTGGAATAGTGAAATGTAGTGTTGAACAGTTCACTGACATTCTTTGGTTTAGGAAGGAGCCAAAACCACTGGAGCTTAAGTGTCCAACATTAGGGAAATGCACTCTAGAAAAAAAAAACATGGCAACACTTTTACTTTCTGGAATTGGATTTTTCATATCTGCTCATAATATGGGGGGATTCATTAGAGTATCTTTATTTTTGGTTGAAATAATGATATTCCTTTCAAAATGTTTCCATTTTGCAAATGTAGCATTTTTAATGTTATTGTTGTTGAACATTACACTAAACATTACATCAAACATATTTGTAGTAGGGAGAATATACATGTTTTTTTCATAGAACACGTTAAAGGACCAATTTATTGTGGTTGTCCCCAACGATTAAATGCAGATGGGAAGCTGCTTGACTGTGCAGTCATTGAAGAATGACAAAGCTGTTACCACCCGTTTCTTCTCCTACCAGCACGCTCGTCGACCGTCCACCAATTGGCACGCAGAGCCTGGCTCTACCTCCACCAATCAATATATATATATTATCCTTTTTTACGATAGATGACATCTCTTTAGCATAGGTCACATCCCTGTGATGGTTTTGGTTAGGGAGAGTGATAGACTGGGCCATTGTTCTATCTTGCTTAAGGTTTGTGAAAGTAATTGGACTCGGTTTCATCAAGCCAAAATCTGAGCATTGGCCAAGCCGCAGTATTTAAGTTTGTTATGGAATTATATTAATTTTAACCATTAAACGATATAAGTGATCTAGAGATTCACATCACACTATTTAGACTACAGCCGAGTAAGACATGACAGATGGAGTTTTTACTTTCCCAGTACGGCAGTGCATTACTTACAGTTAATGGGAATATGGGCTTAGCTCAACATCTTGGTGTTTAGCTAATGACAGATTGCAATCAAAGGACAGCAAGAGGGCTCTCACACCCGAACAGTACCTTCAGAAGATACAATTCCATTGTTTGCCTACATAGAGCCAGTTGAATGCAGCTTGGGCAGGACATGTCAATACACATGATCAGATAACAGTAAGCAGATAACAAAAATAGTAACTGCAGTCCCTTACAATTAGGGGGTTACACGCCTCCATTTCGACATTCCACCGCCCCGACAGATTTATTTGGAAGTTCCGCGGTTATGTCATGGAAATGTGTCATGTAGAGTCACACCTCCTTTATCCTGATTGGCTACAAGCTGTGACATCATCGGATGTCCCCTCCCATCGGCTATAAATCAGTAATGCTTCCTCGTGTGGGGTTTGGCCATGTTTCCTGCTTAGCTCATAGCTTAGCTAGCCAATACCCGGCTGCGTGTTTACGGATTGCAAACCAAAATCCATAACCACGCCCCGGGCAACTCGCACTTCCGCATATGACGCAGTCGTGACGCAACCGCGGCAATTTTTCGTCTCGCGAACTTGCGTTATAACATGTAACCCCTACCCTAAACCTAACCCCTACCCTAAACCAAACCCCTAAACCTAACCCCTAAACCTAACCCCTAATCCTAACCGTAACCGTAATTTTAAAAAAAGTGCAATTGGCGTTAAAAATAAAGACGCAAAGAAGTAAGCGGCAATAGGAATCGAACCCAGACACTAACATGAAAGGCTAATGTCGTTCTATTGATCTATGCTGGCTGATGCTCAGAACAGTAGCAGACAGCATTAAGTCGCTGCTGACTCCACGTTCTTTCATGATGGGCAGGGCGTGACGCGTCAATGGGCGGGGCGTGTGACGTATATGGCGCGTCATAGCCAAGCGCGGTCGCTTCGGGGGCGTGGTTATGGATTTTGGTTTGCAATCCGTAAAAAACGCAGCTTGGTCTACTTGCATACTTCTAGTTGAGTCTAATGTCTGACACGTGACAACCAAAGAAGCCAAACTATTTTGATTGGGGGGGAAAGCCAATGTTTGTCTGGAGGGAGCGTTCGACTGTCGTTCTGGGAGAAACCCGTAGCATCTGTGCTCCCAGGCGCTCTCGTTCTGACAGCTTCCCACTCGAGGCTGAACACAGGCCGGGTGTGCTTGGGAGGTCACAGCGATAAACCAAACACTGTCTGAAGAAAAGAAATCAACAGAATAGATGTGCACATGGCTAGTGCCGCAACTAACGATTATTTTAACTCATTACGTGCCAAAGACACGTTATCATGTTTTTTTGGGAATAGTACCGCTGGGTGGCAGAGATGCGTTGTGGCGTCTTGTTGGGTTTTATTGCAAAAAATAAAATAAAAAAATGGATTGGGTGCAGTACCTCTATCTGACTTCCAGAGGGTGCCATATGCCGCCTCTGGGGCCTAGGAACGGAGCATATAGCGGTGGTGTATACTGCCACCTAGCGGCCACCGTCTGCATTGCACCCGCATTTTCTGAAGATTTTGTGAGAAATCCGCTCTTTTCAGTGATACCCACCCCTGTTCTGGAGGCTATAACTGAAGAATGGAAACGGGTAGAAACAAGGTTTTCTTTGAGGAAGGAAAGTCTGAGGTTTCCTTGGGTATGTGTTTTGTTGACAAGGACACAGAGCTTAATTTTCTTTGGGTCTTGAATAAACACTCATAAGTTAAACAAAAAACCTTGCACTGGGACGTGCCGAATTTGAAAAGGGCTGGCAATGGATGAGTCAATAGTGGTGTCCTCATCCGGGGATCAGTCGTCGATGGCGGTACCGTGACACTTTGCCAATCAATCAAAAAGACTATTTATTTTGTTTATGCAATTTATATGTTTATATTTTTTTTATATAGTAATTGTCTTGACTATCTCCAGTTATGGAATTTGCACAAAGATTTTATTTCATGCAAACTTTAAAAACTTTAAATGCCATAATAACTGTTTATTCACTATGTGCGTTATTGAGAATTACAATTGTACCAAATCGTTTGGGTACCACCAATTTTTGCAGTATCACAACCTTTTGGTATATCATCCCCCTCGAATGTAATATAATATTAATCCCTTCTGTCAATTATTTTTATTTATTTTTATTTTTTTTCGTTTCACAGTTGTTAATGAAACTCTCCTTCCTAGTGTTAATCTCTGCAGTCTTGCCAACTTGCTCATAAGTTGCCACTTGGATGTGGGTTCCAACCTGTGCCACGTTAAAATTACAACCATTTTATTGATGTGAGCAAAATGGGACGATTATGATTCATAATTGAAAGAACAGTGTTTTGCGTGTGCTCAAACTGCATGTGTGA
>OMKY01168922.1:0-10465 GCA_900302395.1 Bregmaceros cantori
GTACAATTTGAATGTTTTAGATGACATCCAAAATACTGGAATATCCCACATTCCAGAAAGTATATCATAGAATCCATTGGTATTGTAATGAGATACACCAGCGCGATGCATGCTGGTCTGACACCGTTGGTGTCTCAGCATGTACCAGCGCGGCCCTTAAATAGAGTCCGAACGAACCTTGGCAATAGCTGAGTTCAGCTATTGCCGATGTAAGTTCCTCTATTCCCAGCTCCTCCACGAGGGGACAGCCTTTCGTTACATTGGTGTCAGAAGTGGTTGACGGACCGCACGCGGTGGGGATGGCCGCGGGGCCGCTTGATCAGGCGAAATCGCCGTGGAGTTGGAGCGGCTCTCGGGACGAGAGCCATGTCGGGAGGGGGCAGTGTAATGAGATGCACCAGCGCGGTGCATGCTGGGCTGACACCGTTGGCATGAGCACTCTTAAATAGAGTCCGAACGAACCTTGGCAATAGCTGAGTTCAGCTATTGCCGATGTAAGTTCCTCTATTCCCAGCTCCTCCAGGAGGGGACAGCCTTTCGTTACAGTATCAATCTATTGGAAAAGATCCATTGGTGCCACTGGAGCTGTTAACCCAGTGATCCCAAATTGGCTCTCACAGAACAGCACAGTGACCGAGATGGGTGGCACATTTAACAACTTCTTACCAATGATCTATGGGCTAATCAATATATGGGCTTCCACAGTGATAATCATATTACAGGAACAACAAAAAGTTGTTTCTTTGCAGCACCGCTGCTTGGCCCCTAATAATGAACTTGTGCTGGGCTGGCTTCGGATGAATGCTGTGTCAATGCTTTTTATGCTGATTAGACACTTTTTCCTGCACACGTAACCATATAGGAAGTAGCATGTTATTGTAAACATGCAGTTAAAGTATGACACGTTTGGGGTCCATGTAATCACGTGCAAGCACAATATGCAGCAACCTAATAAATTCTTCTTTTTTTTACCAACTTGTCAACATATTACTTTTTCCAAAGCAGTGATAAAATAAAAGTGACATAACCAAGTAAACAAATTCTGAATTGGCAAACCAGAGTCCGTGTCTTGAAGTCATACGAAATACTTGAACGGGGGCCAATGCCTCCTTGATTGACATATATGACTATTCTCTATACTCATATTAGTACATGCTCTGTATGTGGTATACACTGGAAATTGCATGCTTCTAATCTTCCCTTTGATAGTGTGTTTTACCTATATATTACCTATATAGTTGTTGCATATTACTACCATTCCCACTGACTGTGAGCTGAGACTGCTGAATGAAAATAATTTCCTTTTGGTATCAATAAAGTATTCTGATTCTGATTGACACTCAGCACAACAATGACTGGATTGGTGAAACATTTGGATGGAAACCCCTCTTTCCACAAACCAGCATGGAATCCCCCTGGGACTATCTCTGCAATTAACGCAGATAGTGAAAGCATAGATGTTTCTCTGATTTGTGAAATTATTCAATCTACACTTTGGGGTATAACATTGCTACATGTATTATTGTTATACAATAATACAGACCTCAGTGGGTTTCTGTTGATCTGAGTGGGTTACTATGGAATGTTGCATGGTAACAAAAGAACATTTTTTAGGATAAATTATAGCAATTGGGTATATTTAAGCCGGAGAGTAATCCAGGTTGTATAACATCATCTGAATGTATTTTTTTTATAGTCTCCATTTATATTCTGCCAACTTGCACAGAAGACTATAAGGCACATACGTTCAGCAGCTTTGGAAGCCTGCGATCTCACTCGTTAACTCACTCTGTCCTCCTCTCTCCTCCACGCCCAAGCACTCAATCCTTCTATTTAACGTCGCGTGCTCTTTACTTCTCTTTCTCCATCAACATCAACAAAGTAAGCCGCGAGATAATCAACTCTCGCGAGATCAATGCAGTTTACCGCGGGCAGCAAAAATACCGGCAAATCCACGTCCCACGCTCCGTTCCATTAATCTCCCGAGTCGGCGCCCCAGCGCGCATTGTCATGTCATAGGTCCAGACATGCCATTACGTCGACAGAACAGCCACGTGACATTGTTAACACCAATGGGGTATAGCCGATAACTCGGACGTTCCAATTCGGGATAATGGAACGCAGCAAATAGTGCAGAGCTTCTTTGTTCCGCCCATGGTTCCGCCCCAAGCGGAGCGCAGTAGCAACTACTCCCGTGAGGCGCGTTGGTGCGTCAAAGTTCCGAATACCAACTGGTCGGACGGAACTCCACCAACCACGCGCAGCCCCCGGGTCGGACTTCCTGCTGACCCGCCTTCGGTCCGCCGCACATCGGACGGATCCCCTCCCAATCATCGGTATGACTCGGAACCACGTGCTTGGAAGCGCGAGCATTTATTCTGTAAATAGATACATAACGGTATATAGATGATGATATAGTTTGACATAATGGTAATCTAGCTCATTGCTGTGAAGGGATGAAATCACACGTTCACATTGTTTATAAACCCGGTAAGAATTGACTCGCTGTCAAAGTAGGCATACGTGTCCAACATATGCTACTTAAAGGTACAGTTTGTGTTGAAAATCGATGAGCTCCTCAATTCATTGTTGTCGATATCAGTCGTTACCTTTTCGTTACCTTTCTAAATAGCGCTGTGTATATCGACATAGTTCAAAACACTTTAGGACTTCTTCTAGGATTAATGCACTACGTCATAAATCAAGACAATAATATAACGTATTTGTATGTCCCCAGATGCACATTTGTAAAATGTATTCCATAAAATGATGTAATTTAAACATAGCAAAAAAAATCATTTCAGGGTTCATCCCTGCATCTACTTTACTGAGCATCCTAATTGCTAAAGCCATGCTTTTTATGACACTCATATTTGTTGTATGACTTTTTTTTATTAAACAATACATTAATATTATTATTTTATGTATTTCTTTTTTTTTTTTTGCGCAAGCGCCAGTGTCTCATTTTATGGACAGCGTTGGTGTGAAAGTGCAGTATATGACCGTGAGCGTAGCGGCCAGTCCCTTTTTTTTATATTGCTTTTATATTACTTAAATGAGATTCTGATATATTCCTGCTCCACCTTCAGAAGCATCATCAGCCCATCATATTGACATTGGGGATAGGGAGTAGTCTGAATGAGCGTGAACATTTCTTTTATTTTAATGTAGTTTTTGCTTGTGCAAGCACACAGAATAATTTCTTCTACGGCTTCCAAAATCATGAACGTAATACCAATTGAAAGTTAAGAATTGAGCTGAAACTTATGAGAGCTTTCTTTGTGCTCTTTGAGATCCGGAGTGGGGTAAATCAAGGATGTGTCCTTACTCCATTTCGCTTTCCAACACTCCGATGAGGGTGTCTAGCTACATCCCAGAAGCAATCCAAAACTCTTCAACTTCTCCTGACTGATGGCAAAGACAAATAGTCGCACTGTCCTTATGCTGTTCACACTGAAGGATACCTCCTGCAGCCCACTGCACCACCGTACTGCCTTCATTGCATGGCAAGCTGGCCACTGGGGGCCGCCCAGTGAGGCCACCACCTTGTCTCAAGGACGTTTCTAAGCGTGACCTGAAACTTTCTGGCAGCTGGGAAGCGCTTGCAGATGACCATGGTAACTGCCCCCTAACCGTCCAAAAAGGTATTACGAGGGGCCAGGGGAAGAGGTCACTCCGGCTAGAAGATGAAAGGAGCTGTGAAAAGGCGAAACAGAACACCACCACCAACCAGCACTGGACTGCATTTCAACTGTGGCAGAAACTAGGTGGGCAGCACGGTGGCGCAGTGGTTAGCATTGCTGCCTCACATCTAGAAGGTCCTGGGTTCCAATCCCAACCCGGACAGGTCCTTTCTGTGTGGAGTTTACATGTTCTCCCCGTGTTTGTGTGGGTTTCCTCTAGGCACTCCGGTTTCCCCCATCACCAAAAACATGTTCTAGTTAACCTGCTCCAGTCAGTGCCCCTGGCCAAGGCATTGGCTCAGAATCTGGAGTTGGCCCCCGGGCGCTATACACGCGGCTGCCCACCACTCCTCAGGGATGGGTTAAATGCGGATGGAGGATGAATTTCACTGTATCTGTGACGAAATAAAGTACGTTTACGTTTGTCATGCCAGAATTGGTCTGCTAAACCCCTACCGGCGCTGTTCTCAACAAGGCTGACGTGATCTATCACAAGGCTAGGAGTGCAACGATTAGTCGACGAATCGATTTACAAATTAATCAACAACTAATTTAATAATTCATAATCGCCAAGCAGCGGAGTCAATGTTCAGAAGTGTTGTGCTGATACTACCCCATATTTTTCCACACAAGTTTGATTTTAATTCATTTTCTGAAGATGCAAAATATTTAAAAATATTACTTTGAAGAAAAAATATAAAACCGATTTTAAGTCGGCGAATCGTTTCAATAACCAGCAATGAATCAACTATTAAAATAGTCAATAGTTGCAGCCCTACACAAGCGCACACCATTGTCTCTCGGGACAGAAGGAAGCCTACTACCGATATCGTCATTTTGAAAATGCCAGAAGAACCCACAGGAGGGGTGTAGCCTGTGGTCAAACCCAGCGTCTCAATGAGCTGCTTGGAGGCCTGCTCTGCCGACCTTACAATAGGCTCAATGTCCACCTCTGCGTATCCATTCCCCCCTCCCTCGCCCCCAGCCTGGAACCTGAGCCTGCCACTGACGTGTTTCGTGCGACTCAAGAATGTTACCGCCGTATAAGCTTGTGTTGTCTTTAGAGCTGCAGTCGACTTATCAATTAATTGCCGATAACTAATAATCAAATTAGTTGCCAACTAATTAAATAATCGATTAATCGGCACTATCAATCATTTTATTTGGACTGTCCTATGCTCAAATGGATGTTGAATGACTGTTGCTCCCGATGCCCGTCGCCATTCTCAGTGTCATGGCCCCGCCCATTCTCACACAAACAATACAATAAGTAATAAGTAAGCTTGGGTGAAAAACCAATGCTACAAGTATTAGCTGACATGGAAGAGCAGGCCCTGAGATCAGTAGTTGTAACTTTTTGTTGCTATCATTTTAGTATCGATGCCATCTGTGGTGTTGATGTTGATCACGATTGATTCATTTCTATAAAATGCTGATAATATGATAAACATATTCATGGTCCATGAATATGGGTTAAGGTTTTGGCAAGTTTCTGATGAAGATGTAGATTGTTCTGGCTGGCCAGGGTATGTTTAGGTAATGTTGAATGAATACGTGGTGTGTTCCTTAGATAACTGCTATGGGGCGTGGGCGTTGACCTGTGTGCCGTCTGTGATGGAAGGAGTGAGAGGACAAGAGCCGAGGAATGCATGTTCGTTCGGCCCTGGTGGGCTGGTGCCAGTATTGGTTAGATTGGAGTCACTAAAACTGGTGACTTTAACGATGATTCACATCCTTGGATATTATCGATTTTAATTAATTTGTTGCCAATGATTTTAATAATTGATTAACGTCTTTGTTGTAGTTTTATTTTCCTTTTTAATGTATTATTATTATTATTATTATTACTTCACACCGTTGGTGTGTTTTAAAGTCTATCCAGATTGGTCAACATTTAAGCATTTGCAAGTGCAAGTATTAGGAAGGGTTCCAGGCTGTTTTAGTCCCTGTCATGAATGATGTTATGCTGAAGTTTCAGGGGGTGTGTGGATTTGTGGACATATAGGTCCTGTAACAGTCTTTGTCCCCCACCATAGCACCCCTGTCATGGAGCTGAGGACATGCGGGCTGTTTCGACCCAATCGCTACGAGCAGATCCCCGACGGAGGATGGGGCTGGGCTGTAGCCGTGGCCTTCTTTGTGGTGGAGATGTTCTCCTACGGGACCATCAAGATCTTTGGCATCTTTCTCAAGGACCTCATGAGCGAGTTTCACGAGAGTACCACACGGGTGTCCTGGATCATCTCAATCTGTGTCTTTGTCACCACTGTCATGGGTGAGTATCCCGTCGGACCCTTTGAGAAATGCTGAAAATCCCTACGCGTAGGGCATTTTTAGAAAAACCTTGGACCAAAACAGGAAGCGTTTGATCCAAAGTTTGTTTGTTTTTTTTGTCCATATATGAATGATGTGATACATTTCACTGGTATGTGGAATAAAACATAATAACGTATCACCCATAATATCTGGGTGATACGTCTGGTCTGCAAACACGATCAACTCCGCAATTGACACTGCTGATTCATAATCCTACTTCTAATGAGGAGGACGGCAGCACATCATTATTAGTAGTAGATTACTAGTAACTACCAACAAATTGTTGTAGTTATGTGTATAGCTAGGACAAATTTCCCATGGGACAAATTAAAATAATCTTGAATCATGAAATATCTCAGTTAATGTACCTCTTGGGGAGTGCTGGCATGCAAGATTTTGTATGCAAAGTGTTATCACACTAAAGAAGAAAGAAGTCGGCCATCTTAAAGGATTTTAGGCTTTATATGAAACAAAACAAAAGGTTTATATGCTTTATCTCAAAACCGAACAACTATTCTGAAAACAAAGCTTAAGGAATTGGGGGCAAATCTATCCCACCTGGTCAAAAGTTATGGACCAAACTAAATTTTGAATTCAACCATATTCTATGGTTTGGCCTTCAAAATCTCATCAGTCCATGAACCTACCCTTGAACCTTATCACATTAACACACCAAATGTGGGTCAAATCCATCCATCTTTTACATCGTTACAGTGGCGTACACAAAACCATTACACAAAACCATTACATCCCCTATGCGTCGCTTTTCTGTGATATAATTAGTTTACCACAGAAACGCACTCATGCAAAGCAGCCACACATGTTTGATGATTATCATGACGTGACCATGCAACAGCCCTATTATGTCAATTTGGTCCCCGAATCAGCAGAAAGCGAACAAGCTGGATGTCTGAAAACACATTTATTTTTCAAATAAAACATGTTAAATATGAAAATGCATCCTTTAAACAAGATTCAACAATTGAGCCACATTTCTGAGATTAACTACTGCAAATTACTCTCCATTTGTGAGTGGGGTTGTAAAAGCCCGCAATCCGCATGTGTGCAAAGCATTTGACACATTCCAGACAGTTTCACCTAAAAATCAAATCCTAGTCAAATCAGAATTATATCTTATATTCTCATTTCCTAAAACACGAAAATGTGATGAATAATAATCCAGATGTTTTTTTTGCAAACTCAAACTAAACTAAAGTGCTTTACAGAAACAGAACATCTCACTGAACAACATTACCCACAGCCTCCCAACCCAAACAAACTGGCACACACTCACCCATGGACACACACATACACAGACACACACGCAATCAAGTATAGTTGGCTGATGTAACGGTGACAGTAACATCCTAGTTATAAGCTAGATCAAAGAGATGTGTGATGTTGTTGCAAACAAAGTCGGATTGAAGTACCAGACGAAATGAATGGGATTATCTTATCAATTACAACATTGTTGACATGACAAAGCTGTTGTCCATTTGCATACTTGAATATCCTTTTGAACAAAACCATTTTTGTCTATGAGAGAGTATTTATTTCAGCATATGAATCCAAGTCAAAACGGTAATTTTTGATTCAGATTCATATGGTGGAAATACTGTCCCAGAGACAAAACGGCCCCATGTGTATTTGTAATTGTATCTGTGTATGTGTAAGGAGGCCACACAGAGGCAACAGAAAATATATATTTTAAAGTCCGAACCACTGCGTTTAGTTGCATTACTTGCAGATGCCATACCCATGGTAGGGTTTCAGAAAAAAAAAAACATTAAAAAAAAAAATCGCTTCGCTTCCTTTTTGAATCGATTCATTACATTTTTAGCTGAAATTCCGTTTTCTAAGAATCAATTAAATGAAGTTTGGGATTTCGAGTTTCGTTCTTAACCCAGCCCTAATATATAATCTGTCAGCGGGGCATTTATTTATTGTGGAAATGGCAACAGTTATTAGGCTTCAGTCAAAACGGGAATTCAGCTACTACCAATTTTTAATATTTTGATGCTTCACCCTCTACCTCCTGGATTCCACAGCACCTCTCTCCTCTGTGTTGACCAATCGCTTCGGCTTCCAGCCGGTCGTCATGCTTGGAGGGATTCTAGTGGCCGCAGGAACTATCAGCACTGCCTTTGCTACCTCCGTCAACGCCATGTACTTCACCACTGGAATAGTGACAGGCAAGGAAATTGGCATTTCAACCATGATCTTGTTCGCCTTCTAGTCATTGCAACTAGGGTCACAAATTCACAATTATAGATTTAGTGCTGTGATAAAACCATAATAAAATAATTTTGGGTCACGTATGGTCACATTTGTGCATAATTCAGACTATGAATAATTTGTAATACAAGTTGATTTTGCACCATAGCAACAGCATTGAGCGTGCATTAACGTTATTTGACGCGGGCGTCTGCGTCAAAGTCGATGCCAATTGGCGTGGAAATGTTTGCGTGTCGGACACAGAAACGATAAGCGCGCCTTCATTTATTTTGGGAAAGTGTCATTCATTTTATCTTCACCTCAAACCCAAAGCATTCATTGACAGACATGGATCGTGTTTTTCAACACATTGATAACATCCTGTCTCTGCAACATTTTTTTTTTTTCATCATACTGTCAGATTGTCCAACATACCGCATTACGTACAGCCATACTCAATAATCTGATCGGATTTGAGATTGGTTAATCGCGCAGCTCTAGTGTAAACTGTACGTGAAGGATGTTAGAATGATTGATGGCTACTTGCTACAGGTCTTGGCTACTGTCTGACCTTCCTGCCCACGGTGACGGTGCTGGCGAAGTACTTTGACAAGCGCCGTGCTCTAGTCACAGCCCTGGCATCCATGGGAGAGTCCCTCTCCATGTTCGCCCTGGCACCTGGTGAGTCTATCCAGCTGTGTTCACTCCAGCTGTTTTTTTTATGATTGCACACATCAAATAATGTCGACAATTTGTGGACGTTGTGAAACCTTAGATCCTAAGGCGATGTACACACGACAATGCAGAAAATTCCACAATTACGCTCTGATGGCAACAGGGTTTTAGGGGTATGGGTTGTCGGAGCAAACGGTGGAAACAAAATGCCCTCCAGAGTGGGCAATTTTAAATACAAATTTTGGCCCAAATTGATGATGTTCCAGGGAAAAAAATACCAAAAGTGGGGTTTGGGGACCAAGGCAAAGTGTCCAAAAAAGCCACCACCATAATTTAAACATAAATGATCTCAACTTGCCTAATTCAGCACATTGACCACAAATGCACCAAATCAATTTTGTCATTTTTTTTGTTATTAAATGCTTGACCACGCTATTTCCGTTTTTGTTTTCTCATATAGCTTTTGAGAAGTTGCGAGATGCGGTGGGCTGGCGTAACACCATGATCGTGATCGGCTCATTGCAGGGCACCATGTTCTTCTCTGGCATGGTGCTACGCCCCATCATTGTCACACCAACTGCCAAATCGGAGACGCTTTCGGACGTAAAACGGAGCTCTCCTCAAACTCCCATTGCTAATGGCGTTTCCCATCCTCTGGAGGTTCCACCTGGAACGGACGCAGTACAGTTATTAGATGAACATGCAGGCGACGGAGCGCAGAATGGCACATGCCGAGGGAACAATGACGGCGATCCCGAGGACGCCGTGGCAAAAGAGGATGTGGCTGTGCGATTGCTCGACGCGCACGAGAAAGACGGGGCACAGAACGGCATTTGCCAAGGAAAAGAAACGAAACCGGACGCGGTGGCGCCGAAAAATAAGCTGCTCGACTTCTCGATGCTGCGCGAATGCAACTTCATTTTCTACTGCATGTTCGGTCTGTTCGCCACCCTGGGTTTCTTTGCACCGCCGCTCTATATCATCGACCTGAGCGTGAGTCGTGGCGTGGAGCGCCAGCACGCCGCCTACATGCTGTCAACCATGGCAGCGGCTGAAGTGCTCGGGCGGTTCTTCATCGGCTGGGCGATGAGCCGGCCGAGCCTGCGGCACCAGAAACTGTGGGTGCTGATGGGCCCCGTGTCGGGGATGGCGGTGACGCTGCTTTTGTTCACACTGGTGAACGAGTTTTACGGGCTGGTGGTGTGTTGCGCCTTGTTCGGCTTCTGCATGGGCGCCATTTCGTGCACCCACATCCCATTGTTGGCGGAGGACGACGTGGTGGGCATCGACCGGATGTCGTCGGCTGCCGGCGTCTACGTCTTCATCCAGAGCTTCGCTGGGCTGGCTGGACCCCCACTGGGAGGTGAGGGTTGATAGAGATGCAGTGTCTGGATTGTGGCAACTTCCCAGAAAATGGAGATCTCTTCACAATTTATTAATATAATTTGTACTGAATATTTAGTGGCCCTTAGTATTGAAAAAAGAGCGACAAAGAGAGAAATGTAACGCATACAGTGCATCCATCCTTACCAGCGTTTTCCTACAGAGAGTGGGGTTTGCGCGCGTGATGTCTGCTG
>OMKY01168922.1:10485-21573 GCA_900302395.1 Bregmaceros cantori
CCAAGTTCTAAAACATGTGCGCAACTTCCCAGAAAATGGAGATCTCTTCACAATTTTATGGGTGATGTTTAAATATAATTTGTACTGAATATTTAGTGGCCCTTAGTATTGAAAAAAGAGCGACAAAGAGAGAAATGTAACGCATACAGTGCATCCATCCTTACCAGCGTTTTCCTACAGAGAGTGGGGTTTGCGCGCGTGATGTCTGCTGAACAGGAGTCTTGCACGGCAGATGGGGAAAGATGAGCACGTTCAACTTTTTATCAGTATTTATTTTATCTTGGACACACAGAAAACCACCAAATTTCCAATTTTAAAAAGGACGATATTTGAGCGATTGACAGCAGTTCCTTCATCGCACCGTTGCTGTAAGCACTGTTGAACGAATGTGTGTGTGTGCGTGAGGGAGAGAAAGGGAGGGAGAAAGACTGAGGGAGATTAAAAGTAATGCGTATGCTAAAACGAACGGGAGTGAGCGAATGAAGAGTGGGCGCGAAGCGACTCGCTTTTGTCGCACGCTGCAACATAACATACTGATGATACATGCAATATTCTGTGTGGCATCATCCTCACCAACTTAAATCGCCGATTAACGGTAATATGGTAAGTCTATTCGGTATTCACATTTTTGTATTGTATACTAGTTGGTAATGTTAGACCTGCCAGAGGTCCTTAAAATTGACCCCTGGTGAATCGTTAAGAGACGCATGCCAGCTATAACCACAATATCTACCCCCTTCCAGGTGCCTTGGTTGACGCGACCAAGAACTACGGCACAGCATTCTACTCGTGTGCTGCGGGCATGATCATTGGTGCTGTGTTCCTTGGTTTGGTGCGCTCTGCCAAGGCTTGGTCGCCCTGCACACAAAGCCAGTCCTCGCCCACTGTGGACCATACGAGAAATGAGATGGAATGGAGAGAGCTGCCAGATGTTGAAACTACGCCGCAGAAGCCAGATGCAGATACTCTGTCGGACCACACCAAAGGGAGTGAGGTTGCTTAAAGGGAATCTCCTTAACCTGTTTTTCCACTATTAGAATTCCAAACAAGATGCCTGTATACGCCGTCACAGACCTGGGCATTGGACTACGTATCGACAAGCACTGTCATCATGTTATTTGACACAAGTTGAACTTCAATGCGAAAAACATTGAAGTATGTTCCTATGGGCTATGTGCCATTCAATTTGGCACTGGGAATACCGCAACTTTCACCAATCATTGTTCGGATTTTGCTAGCCAGCTCAAAATGGCTAAGGAGCAATGCAATGGAGGAAATCCATTGCATCAAAGTGAGAAACATTGGACACCTGTCGGCTCTGTGAACAGCTGCTCTATCACCAACTTTTCACCAAACGCAATTTTACAAAAACATCATGGCTGCATGAAATTGTTTTAAATGAACACTGAATCCTATACATGGCACTTAGCTGCTGCTGGTACTGCCTTCTAAATTGCTGTCTGCTGATGCTCCCAGGTATCTTTTATGTCAGTGATGGCAAATCAACTGGGAAATACTTGATATTACCCTAAAGGAGTAATATAATCCCAGATTACACTACTAGGTGTGTGCTATTGCTATACCATGTAATGGGTTGCCGAGTACACGGGAAACGTCTCCTAGACATCACATAATCTTGCTTACCCATCTCCAATCTGCAGGGGATTGGGGATTCAGGATCGCCGCACAGCCATCAGCAGTTTACTTGGGTGAGCAACCTGACAATCCTAACTATCGTGACGACTCCCCACACCCTCATATGGAAAAAGTTAAAGTGGACTTCTCCGTTTATCACAGTCTCATATCCCTGTCCCACAGAAGGCTCACGTGGGTCTGTGACCTGTATCGGATACAGGTTGTTTCGTCAGAACGTTGTTTCGTCACTGCACCCTATTCCCCTTCCCAGAACTACAAAACCCAATGTCTGTGACGAAACAACCTGCTGTAGGGCACGATTCTAAACCCAAATCTTCCAAGGACAATGTCTGCACAATTGGTTCCAGACCAGCGTTATCACTAGCTGGGAACTCCGTTCATGTTGGTAAAATGCAATTACTGTTACAAGAATTACAGTTTGTAGGCATTAAATTATGTTCCAAAGCTTTACTATATAGCAATGCAGGGAAGGCTGAATGTTACTATTTCAATATGACCGCTAGTTGACCGCTAACCAGGTCGGTCAGTTGTCTGCCTGGCTGTGGCGCGGTAGTCAATACATCTGTGCCAGACCCGCCACGGTTTGCTGGGGAACCGGGCCACACACACTCACTGCAAACTCAGATGATCCATGCATGTACTCTTGTATGCTTACTAATCTACAAGGGGAGTGGGGTAGCAAGACTGCTGCTCTGCATATTCACTGGGTCTTCGTTCAGAAACGAGTGTTTCCCATTTTACTGAATCGAGGGCTATATTTTTTTATATGTTGTAAATGAAGGACTTTTTTTTTTCTAATCGTGGTATATCCCACCATGCCACATGGTGCCCATTTGAAGAACACTGAACATTTTCATGAACTCTTTCACTACCAAATACAAGACTGTTGTGCAAAAAAAAAATTAACCCGTATTTGAATTGCCAAATTGAAAAAAGACAAGGCACAATTTTAACAATTTTCAAAATTGCATAACGAATATGGCAGTGAAAGCTTGAAGGAAAAAAAATCTTTGCTCTCCTGTCCCATGCAAAGCGGGAATATCAACATTAGCTGAGCACCCGTGATATCCTGTGAGGAAGTGGTGCACAGGAAACTGTGCATCTGTTTGCTCAGCTACAGTTGGTCTGCTTTCTCTGCATGATCATATTTGCACCGATGGGAGGACTCTTGCTGGTCGGAAAATGACCGCTGTATGGCAGTCGTCACCAAAAGTCTGGTTAAGTACCTCCAAATATGTGCTGTAGGCTCAACTGTAGACGTCGATAGACAATGACTACCTCATGCACTCACTGTTGCAACTTCAGCCGTAAGCCGTGGAACCCGAGTTCAGAAATGGCGTGGCATGTCCTGCTCCAGTGATAGTTAGTGGCAAGGGTTTGCTTGATTTACTAATGTGACATAACCCTCTGCTCAAATGCACATTTGCATGTTTATGTGTTTTTGATTTTCATATCTCAGTGTTTCAGGACAGCTTGTCTTCTACAAATGGGTTCTACGCGGTGTATCTGCAGACCCGTTTCTTCGTGTTTTGTATGCATTTTTTTTTTGGCTTGAAATTAGTGGTTAGGTTTAAGGTTCGAATGAGCTTTAGGGTTAAGGTTAGGGAAATGGTCGAACACCATGCACATTGTGGAAATGCATCTTGCCAGAACATGCCAAAAAGGCATGCAACACATGCATGATCCATTTGGCTCGCTGTTGCAGTGTTTATACTCATACAATACTGTTATTGTTACAATAAGTTCTCACTGCAAACAAAGCTGAAAAAAATTGGGTGAAATCCAATCACTGGTTATGGACAGAGATGGCAAGTAACGAAGTACAAATACTCAAGTACTATACTCAAGTAGTTTTTTCCTGTGTCTGTACTTTTCGAAGTACCTTTTTCTTTTTGCTTGTACTGAGTAGATTTTCAACAGAAAGGCTAGTTACTTTTTTTGCACACAGATGGTAGGTTGTCGGGTAGGTATAGTGTGAATGAGCCATTAGGAGGCGATAATGCCAACCGATGTTAATTTCAATGTTTGGCAGTGGGATTTATGAACTTTTAGTGAATTAAGTTAGGCTGGATTTTAAAAAATGTATTCAAACATTGTAAAACTACCATCGAAGAGTGCATTTTATATACAATTTTATTTTTTTACTTTGTACTTTATACTTTCAAAAATACTTTTGAGTAATTTCTAGAGCCTGTACTTTTTCAAAAATACTTTTTGAAAAATGTGGCCCTCTTGAATTCCGCCATCTTGTCAGTGTTGCCCTCCAAAATCTCATCAGTTCATGAACCTACCCTAAAGTGTTAACACGCCGAATCTGGGACAAATCCATCCATCTGTTCAAAAATGATTGCGTTAGTGGGACTGACACCATGGCGCTGTGGGTTAGACCGCTCTGCTGCAAAGCCAGCCCCGTTGATAGTCTAGTGCCTGTGGCTTGCAAGTCCACTCGCCCCTCGCTCTCTCGTCCACCCTCACACTAACACTGAATACAATTACAAACTCAGAGTCAGCGCCGTTTTTCCATCTTTGCGGTTGACAGCGCCACTAACATGAATGGGGTCGCGTTAGGTACGGTGTCCATAGCCACTTGGCCAACGCGGACCCCGATAGAATCTTTTTTTTTTTAATTGCATTAACGTGAAGGACCTTACTCATAAGTGCACGCAAGCTATTACTTCCCCTACTCTGCATTTCAAGGATATACTAATACTATATAAGGGCTAAAGAGCGTGTGCATTTTCAAGTCAGAGTCGATCTCTGACTGAATTTGATGGTAATGTATGACTTTGAGTTTGACTTGAAGGTGAAATCCTGTTCTGCAGCAGCAGCCGCCACCACCGTTGTCATATTTCTGTCTCCACTTGTAGCAGAATGTGCACCATCATTAAGTCGTCATACTTCAGAGATCTCTGTCCATAGTTCTCCTAACGTTCGGTAGGGTTGATTCATGATGGGTCATTTGTATAATGACGCACCACCATCGGGTTTTCTGCCTGTGTTTTTGCTTTTTGTTTTTTAGTTCTGTATGTCAGGCTCGGAGGTCTTGTGAACATGGTGGTTTATCATTCATCATGTGATTTTTCTATTTGTGTGTGCTACATGATTTTGTGGTCCAGTATACAGATTGGCTACACCAATACATATTTTTATAATTG
Organism: Bregmaceros cantori; assembly: GCA_900302395.1. Lineage (NCBI taxonomy): Eukaryota > Metazoa > Chordata > Actinopteri > Gadiformes > Bregmacerotidae > Bregmaceros > Bregmaceros cantori. The sequence continues at coordinate 15,297 of OMKY01168922.1, forward strand.
CATTATTATTATTATTATTATTATTATTATTATTATTATTATAGTGTGTGTTTGTCTAATTTGTATTCATTTATTCCAAAACAAATCATTTTTTATGTACTCACTTGTCAATGTGCATTTTAGAACTTTTTTGTTACCCAAGTTGGTTGGAAATGTCACAAGAAGATATTTCTGACAGGACTATCATCCGAATTGCATCTTGGTCATGTTACTTTTGTTACATTGGCATGAATGAATAACTTTGAAAAATGTGGTTGGTCATTTTTTGGTACTTTTGGAGACATGTTCGTCACAACTCGTAATGGATTCATGTTATTCAAATGAATGTAAACTCTGCAGTTTTACCAAAGGATACATTTCACACATCTTTTTAAGATGCCACATGTTAATCGCGGTGTCACGTCACCACATCCCCTGACGAGGTTGCCTTGCCTTCTTCTTGCCTTTTATTTATGCCTTCAGGTGTCAAAATGTCCTGCGCTCTGAGAAACCGGTTATAAGTCATGCACACGGTTGAGTCGGCGCACCCATGTCTGTCGTGGCGTCGTCTGGCGCGTGTTCAAATTAAAACGACCAACCATTTTTGTGGAGGAATGGTTGCTTCTCCTTTCTTCACCTCTATTTCCTACTAATCGTTAATCATTATTTGTGAACTGACAGAAGAAGAATTACGGGGCACCCTCTCTACAACAATTGTTTGAAACACGTTTTCGACAATTGCTTTTTTTTTTGTAATCACTACTAGTTATCCAGCACTTGGACAGCATGTGCCCAAGAGAGAACACTTGGCAACTTTCATTTAGTCTTGGTGCATAAAGAAAAATCTTAGAAGAATGTTAGAAAGATCTTGTAATTTGGCAGTTGCCAAACACTTCAAATACTGGCCTGTGTTTTAAAGGGTCAAGATATCAAAGGTTTTTAAATCTTCCATTTCAGTATGTCATGTATCGCTGGATTTTCCTTTTCTTTAAGGAATGTTTCCTTGGTCAAAATGACCAGAAACTGAAGTTGATGATGCTGTGTCTGGTTCCATATATTAGAAAACCTGCGTATTGCAATCGATCAGGGATTGCATGATTTGTCTGCCCCAGTCTCGTGGGTCATCGTTTCAATGTGATATTGATTCCACATTTCCACATGTTCTTTTTAACCACACTTGACCATTCCGCTCAGAAATGGAGGCAGCCGGCCTGGAAATGCCCTTCATCCTTCAGAGTCGGCTCAGACTTTGTTGTTTGCTTCAAGATACATGTCAACTTCAACATGTAAACACAATTTAGCGCTTGATTGAACCCATTTTGGACCACTCAAACCAAACCACCGCAGTTGGAGATCAATTCAACATTATGCTTATTGGTTATTCATCAACATTCTGCCTGCTAGAGGTGCACCGATCCGATCCTCAGATCGGTGATCGGGGGCCGATCAGACTTTTTTCCAAGGATCGGGACTCGTGATTTTGCCCCGATCAGGATCGGTAAATGAGTTGGGGAGCCAAATGACTGTTTATTTACTTTATTTACTATTATTGAAACTAACAATTGTGCCAAAATAGTTTGGGTACTACCAATTTTTGCGGGATCAGAACTTATCCTGTGGTCCTGTATCGGGTATCAGAGATCGGGACTTGGTATCGGGACTCTGTACCGGAGATCGGGATCGACCGATCGCTAAAATCAAAGGATCGGGATCGGATCGGGAGGAAAAAAAACGTGATCGGTGCACCCCTACTGCCTGATATAACTTTTTTACTGTGCGTAATGACACTTTTCAAAGGTTTCAAACTGCCCAGTTCTGTTGTTATATTGTAGCTGTTCCCTTCATAAAAGTTACCAGAAGTCAATGAAGTTGTGTCCGAGAGGGCTTGCATATATTACAAAATCTGTTTTATTACAATGTCCTCCAAAGGGGTGGAGCTTGCTGCAGCCAGGGGGCGGACTTTATACCAATGAAGGAGACTCGGCTGTTGATCGTCTTTAGTGTCCGCTTGAACTACGGACCTGGTGGCCTGGCAAGCTAGAAGCAACGAATCGTCCAGGCATTGCTTGCGACAGAGCGGTCTGGTGGGTCTGGACCAACCTGACGGACAAATCAGATTGTCGCTCATATTCGAGCGGTCCAATCAGCGCCCCCTTAAGGCGGGCCTTGTTCGAATAGAGATTTGGGCATCCATGGCACTTTTCAAACTCAAACTTTATTTATGTGTATCGCACTTTTCATGCAGAGCAACACAAAGTGCTTTACTGAAACCGAACATCAAACAGAACTACAGAACAGAACTATTACCCACAGCCTCCCAACCCAAACAAACTGGCACACACTCACCCATGGACACACACACACATACACACACGCAATCAAGTATATTTGGCTGATGGAACGATGACGGTAACATCTTAGTTATAAGCTAGATCAAAGAGATGTGTCTTGAGCTTCTTCTTGAAAACATTTTCATGCCGACTGAGCTGTGATTTGATAACTTAAATTGCTTAATTTTGGACACTTTTTTTTTTTACACTTTTTTTTTAGCCTGCTTAACCCAGACCAAATTATTGTTCTAGTCACATGCGATGCATGGGCGATTCTTTTGTGCCGGGCCAGGGACGTGAGGGTCAGCAATAAATCCACAAAGCCTAGATTTGGCTAACTGTGGTTGTGTGTGGAGTTGTGTTTGTACGCTAAGGAGTGAGGTCATTGATCGATTCAAACTGTTTATCAACATTACCGTCCAGGGTCCACCGTGCATGGCCAAGCTCTTGTAACACAGCACTGCAATACGTGTTTATATGGTGTTTAGACGCACCAAGTGAATGTATTTGTCTGCTTGTTGAATATACTGATCTATGTTGATTTAGTCTGTTTTTAATGTCACAAAGTCTTGCATTACTGTGAGTTATTGAAGAAAACGCTATTGCTGTGTTTTTTTTATTATTGTTTTTATTTTCTATTCCAATAATTGTTTCAAATAATCATATCCTCTTTGTGTAGTCTTGTTTTTGTGTACACGCAATAAATATTTCGATTATTTTTCTTCAATACAACATTTTCGTCTTTCCATTCTTTTCAAAAACATGCTATGTATTCTGTGTGAGACTGCACCCTCATTATATCACCGAAATTCGGTGCGTATGGGTTGTTATGGTTTTGCGCGGGCCATTGCCGCCACATCTGATGACAGAAATGCTACTGCTAGCTTGGGTCAATAGTAATTTGGGGTTTATTGATGCTTCTAGCACGTTTCGGGGATATCCGTTTAGCAGTTGATGCCGACTGCATACCCCCTTATTTGCTCTACCTATGTGTTGTTCTTTAATAGATGTGATTTGTCATTTCAAGAGTGGTGACTTAATATCCATGACCCCTTGGAAAACCTCAAAGTTGTTGAACTTTTTGGTTGCCTATTACGCATTGGTTACTGGGAAAAGTGCTTTCACTTCCTGGGTCTCACGATCATCTTAAGTTCCCTGAAACAATGACATGAATTACTCACAAGTCATATCTGGTTTGTTTACATTGTTCTGGGAGAGTGTCTCACATTTCCAGTCTAGCAGAAAGACGCCTCCTCTTGGAAATCATGGACCTAAATTCTAGAACCTTTCTTCAATAGCTGTCAAAAGCCCAATTCACACTGTCATTGAATAACTTGGGGACCTCTGGTAATTCGCAAATACCCCCTGTTATTTTGTCGCACGTTCTGACGGGATTAGTAAAACCCTGTCTTTTGCTCAATTACAATCAATACACAATACAACTCTCATACGCGCGCACGTGTGTGCGTGTATTAAAAGTTAAACAAATTCAGCCGTCCTCTGCAATTATTCTGAATTACCAGGGGACAATAGGTAATAAAGGTCCAGTGCGAATTGGGCAAAAGTCTACACTAGTTTAGCAAATAGCTGCAATTCCAGTAAGCCTTCTAAAAATAAATAATAGGGACAACAATAAACAATGTTTGCTCCATCAGAGAAATGGCACAATTTTCAAATATTAATCAGTTCATTCAGGTGCACATTATATAGGATGGGCGATGGGGTAATATGTGGATATATAACAAGCAGAGATGGCACGTGAGGACGCACAAATACTCAGTTACTGTACTCGAGTTGATTTTTCAAGTTATTCATACTTTTAAAAGTATTTGTTTATTTTGAATTTTCACTTTTCAGTACATTTTCTACATAAATATCAGCACTTTCCCAAAACAGGGTTGTTAGTTTTTAATATATAGAGTACATACATTTTTCTTTTTGCCCAATGACACAAATGCAGAAGAACTAGAGCTGCATTATTAGATTAGTCGGCAACTATTTTGGTTTCATCGGCCATGATTTGATTATTTGACTGTCCTCCGCCAATTTTCTAGCTTCGTGGCCCCTGCCCATTTTCTTGAACACTGAACTGAAACTTTTTTTTTTTTAAACGTGGTTGCATTTCCAAATTAAATGTGACTTTGATATTGGTACATCTCTTGTAAAACTATGGCAAATCAATCGAACAAGCCATGCTCGGTGGGAATTTTTTACCCAGTTTCATACGCCACAGTTCCACCCTGTGGTACAATTGAGCCATTACAAACGCTAGTAAAACGTTTTAATCAGCCCTGATTTTTTTTTTTAGAACCAACGCATCGCCTGCGTGGACGATTCGTTCGTTCTGGCTCGCCAGGCTGGGTTTTTTGTTGCTAATGTATTGGATGGAGATGCTCATCTTTTACTATAAAGCTTTTACAACTCCTTTGTTGAAAAGTTTGACTTGAACTGTTCCGTTGAGCATGTAAAAGAACACATGATGCAATTCCTTAAACATTACTTTAACGCTATTACCACACAATTACCAATATATCCATTGTGCTACAAAACTAGAAATCAGGAGAAATTCACATTTCTGATGAAAAACACGAGCCAAAATGGCCAACATGGGAACAGAAATGTCAGTCGAATATTGTCTTATTATTATGTTGAATATTATCCAGAGATGTACGCGAGTACTGAACTCACGAGTCCGACTCGAGTGACTCGCGAGTCGAGTCTTTTGACTCGAGTCTGCATCCCTGATATTATCTAATATACCATACATTGCTAAATCCACAAAAGTGAAGGAATTAGTCCTGAAGAAAATTAACTAACTTTTTAAGAATGTATTATGTGCATGCCCAACATCTCACATATTCTGGCAATGTTAAGGTTAATACATGTACCCTCTTAGGTAATTCCATACACACAAATGCAAACGAAATAACTTGAAATCAACACCAACAGCCTTAAAATGACAAATTTTAAAATGCCTTAAAATGCAATTAAAATGTATACGTCATCCCTGAAATTGTCTGAACATTTTGATCAACACACAGTATGAGAAAATGCATGATGCGATTATTCCTTAAACAGTATTTATATACGAGTTACTATTTTAGTTAATAACTTACTGTTTTTATGAATGTCTTCATCATTTTATTTTGTTTGGGTTATTTTATGATTCTCTTTCATTTCATATATATGTGAAAATAGTAAATTTGCTGCTAATTACAAAACAAATATGATTATTTCTGTTTAATAAAATGAAATTAATTAAATTCATAATACTTCTAGTAAATCACTTACATCATATGGTACCTCGAATTCTGAACCAACCGTTTTCTGGGGGGACCTCAAAAGCCCACTTGAGGCAAATGTTGTGAAGCAACCACAAAACGACTGGGATACAGTTTTAAATGGCCTCCCATGACTCCACATACAGAAAAGCATGAAGTCCACTCTCCTTTAATGTTTCAGCCACTAGATGGGAGCATGGTGCCATTTAATGCGTCATTGTAGTTAATGGCAATGTGTAATACTTCTCATCCGCATTGTTTGAGAGACTGGTTGGCTCATTCAGTTTAAACTATAATTCTGATGTCATTAGCAGAGACGGGCAGTAACGCATAACATTTACTCCTTTACAATTTTGTGTGTCCATTTTTACTTTTGGAGTAAATATTTTTCAACTTACTTTTTACTTTTACTCAAGTAAACTTGTGTGTGACGTCACGGCCTGGCGGCGGCCAAGCCATAGACAAACTTTAGCCTGGCAAGCCAGACCAAATGCATCGTCCACGAATTGCACATCACTAGACACTGAATTCTGCGTCTAGCGATGTGCAATTCGTGGACGATGCATTGGGTCTGGCTTTCCAGGCTAAGACAAACTGTGCCGTCACTGGTGCACCAGCCCTATTCGCTACTTGGCCTGTTAGTGACACGTGATGGGAACTGTTGGCGGCATATATCTCTCTCCCTCT
>OMKY01168926.1:0-14789 GCA_900302395.1 Bregmaceros cantori
ACTTCTCCCCATTTCGCTCCCTCCATTCATTGCCATTTCTAAAGAAAAGGTAGTTTGAAGCAAAGCCTTTCTAAACTCACGGTGGGTTTTAAACCATCCATCACCCGCAGCTGCCCGGCGTGCAGTGTCTCCCAGCACTTCAAAGAGGACAGTACTACATGTAGTCCCACTGGGGGGGGCGCGCGGTTGTTTGATTCTCCTGTGTGTGTGTGTCTGTGTGCCCAAGGACCGTGTGTACCCTGAACTCCAGCGCTCGCTGGCACAGCCTAGTGGCGAGTCAAGGGTGGTCGTTGGTCGCGAGGCCCAGTGGGAGATGGTGCTGTCCCGCGCCGCATGTCTGAGAGACATCTGCAAAGAGAGGTGAAGCTATATACGTGTGTAAACGTCATCATACTGGACAGAGGTGGCCGAATTTGTCACACAAAACACACACCATTATTTTTCTTGTATTTACAACTGGCAACTTCTTTGAAAGCACACAGAGCTCCTTGGGGACGGGCCCTCTCTCAACATCCCCGGCGCATACTTGACCTCTGAATGTATGTGTTGGTTTTGATCTTGAAAAACTGAACAAAAACTGAAAAAAAGTTTGATTTAAAAAAAAAAAAGTAAGAAATCTGGGTGCTTTTTTTCATCTCTTCCAGGCCGTACCAGCATGGTGGGGACATGCTAGCAGCGATCTCTCACACTCTGAACCAGTGCACCAAACCTGACCTCGCCACGCCTGCTGCACTGGTCCTCGCAGGACTACAAGAACTCTGTCGCTCTGAGGTGATTATATGCACAAAAAGAACGTAAATATGAACGTAAATATGTTTTAAGAATGTCAATGGCTTTGTCCGTAATCACTCCCTATTCCCTATATAGTGCACTATATGGGGAACACTCCATTTTGTAGGGGTGTCCGAATACACCATGTACCCTATATAGCAGGACTGCGAACCGGATCAAGGAACGAAAACTAACAGAATTTTTTGAGGAGTGGAAACTAAAAAAGATTTAAAATGTTCCGGAACAGAAACAGAACATTATGAAATCCACAAAACCGGTTCAAAATGATTAATTTTAACATATCCTTTGTCTGGGAAACTATTTCTGTCCTCTTTTACTGTCAGTTGTTAAGGCCTATGCATTTAGGTCTCCATCTTGTGGACAGATGAAGAAGCGAATGCAATGGCGTTTTTAAAGCCAGTTTTCACATTAATACAGTTACACTGAAGTTTGAAGGTTCACCAAATATATTTTGTGTAAACCTATATCTAAACTTAACATTGCACAAAATAAGGAACTTTAAGAACAAACTCTGCACTCTGAACTGGTTCAGGACCGATGGTGGCACAACGGTTCTGAGGTCGAAAACGTTAAAGATGGGCCTGGCTGAACTGTTCGGAACGGTGCTTTTTAAAAATAATTTGGTTTTGAAGCCCTGCTATATAGTGCACTATATGGGCACACGCCATTTTGTAGGGGTGTCCGAATACTCCATGTACCCTATATATTGCTGTACCCTAGACCAAGCAATATAATGCATTGATGTTTTAAAGTGACCCAAACTACAAAAACATGGTACGGTAATTAGCAATAGTAGAACAACATCTCGGTGGAAGGGATTTCAAAACTAACCGCATTCTGGGAGGTCCTCAAAACGCCCACTTTGGGCAAATATTGTAAAGTAACCACAAAACGACCAGAATACTTTTAAATGGTCTACTATGACTCGCCGACTGAATTTTAAAACATTTTTTTTTTTGATGACTCGTCCTCTTTAAAAGATGTGGATGCTAGGCGTGTCTGACGTGTGCATTGTATTTACAAAGATGTGCTGTACATTGTGCAGGTGTTGGACATTGTGTCGACATGGAGAGCTCTGGGACCCAAGTTGAGAGTAGACTCGCGCCCCCTGGTGGTGAAGGCTGTTACTGAACTGCTAGCCTTGGTGCCTGACCTCACTGCCAAGTCCGAGGAGTTTGAGGTGTGTGTTATGCCGCGTCCCCAAACCTAGTCGTAGAAATTGCACTAGCCCTTAGCATTTGTTACTTTGCCCTTGCCCTTACTTTTTTTTTACCTGTGCCGGGGCGTAGCCGCCAAACAGGTTATTCTTTTAGCCGCATTGCTTTGTCCCCTCGATGACTGAAGTTCTGCACGGATCTGGATGAAAATGTTGAGAGTTTTAAATGACAAAAGAAAGAAGTGATTACATTTTGGTGGATTTCTGTTGCCTATAAGTAACATAATCATACTTAATCACCAACTTACCGATAGATCGCTGTGCAGTCATGTGACTAGACTTCTGATTATGTTCATGCAGTGGCGGACAGGCTACAGGGCACACAGGGCATTTTCCCGGTGGGCCGACACCCCTAGAGGGCCGGTGATGTTGCATTTCTTTTTAATTTAATTTATATTTCACCCGACGGCCTTAACACAGTAAATGGTAGGCGCTATATGGGCCCCCTCTTGTGGTCGCTCGGGCCCACTGCACCCTGGACAACACGTCTTTACATTAAAACGTAACACGAGCGAAGAAGTGATTATTTAATACGTTTTGCTTTTACAAATATTTTGAGTTCATTTCAGAGCCTGACAGCCTGTATTTAAGTAGGTTATTGAAGCCAATAAACAATTGAACGTTAAGTCACCACACATTGTTTTTTGAGTAAAAGTGTGCACCTTTTCCCCTTGGCCAGAGTGTGCATTTGTAAGACATAAGACATAAGTTATGTCAATTTAATGTCAGATGTGCTCTGCTAATTATGGGGGCCGGTCTAAGTCAAAAATGCCCGGGCCGATTTCTCCTCCCAGTCCAGGCGGCCAGGCGTGTGCTCATGGGTGCATAGGATGCATTTCCACTGAACTTTGGTATCACAATGATGTTTATTAAGTTTCCCCACATTGTGTAGATAATTTTTACAGCATTTTGCACGAGGATTTGAGTCCTAAAAATGCCTTTGGGTTGAAGTCTACTGTCAAATCAAGAGATTGTGGTGACCTGATTGATATCTTTCACATATCATAGATAGGTGTGTTGGACTTCATGATTTCAATGCGTTCTCTATATCTTGTGTCCACAGAAATTCAAAGAGGAAGCGTTAAGTCTGCTTTGGGGCTACGCGTCAAGCAAGGTGTGTTTTTAAATGTTTAAACTGGAGATACCTTACAAAAAATGGGAGTTTATTTTAGTTAAGTTTAGTCTTGAATATGTCAATGGACACATTCAAGAGTAAAACACTATTCACATTCGTGAATAGGAAGAAGGAGGAGGGGAAAAAATGTAATTGAGGGGCCGCACGGTGGCCAAGCGGGTAGAGAACGCCTACAAATCTCCTGTCCGGCTTTTCTGCAATGTCTCCCCTCGACTCTTCATCCCACTTTCCATTTTAATCCTATCACTATCTCTCTCAATAAAGAATGAAGAACGGTGCTTGCACCCAAAATATAACTTTCCAAAAATTAAATACATTAAATTAATACTTGTCATTAATACTTGTCATTAATACTTGTCAAAACACCCAAAGAGAAGAAAACAACCAAATTAGACGTAGCCAAAAAGGAGTGAGAAGAAGTAAAACGCGGCGCGGTCTGTTCCATAGGTGTCTGCTGCTCCACCACTCTCTGCTGCCATGTGCCTTCCCTTTCCAGTCTTGAAACACTGCCATGTTTCAGCTGACAAGAACGAAATTAACCGTTCCGGGAACAATATACATAATTTTTTTTTCTTACTGGTTCGTGAAACGTCAATTTATTCTCCTTACCGGAAACCTCTCCCAACCGAAAATACATCTAGTTAACTTGTGTGTGTGTTGTGTATAAGATTTCCCCCGGGGCAGCTAGCAAATGTGACAAGCATCCCGATTCCTGACAAGAGCCCTAAGGGGACTAAGAGACCAGCCCCACTGAATGCAAAGGCCCAGTGTCTCAATCTGTGTCCACCGAGGCTATTGATACCCCAGGGTGTTGGGTTGCAATGGGCCGACGACTGTCTGAACCAATGCCTCTGGGTTTCGGAGGGGGGCCCCGACATACCAACCTTCATTTAGACCGTACATGGGGAGACTAGACAATCACCTCAACACCTTGACACAAGTGGAAAAAAACACCAACATATCTGCTTCTGTAGTGGAACCTTTGTATGTCTGTTTTTGTGCATGAATTTTAGAGTTCCAAACCCAGAGCCTAAAATTGGCGTCATTACACGTCAGTGGTTTTAAAGAACTGGTTCTTTGGACGTTTCGACCAGAAAAAAAACAGACGTTCTCCTCTGCTCTGCAGGTCCCAGGGATTGATCAATTCCCTCCCGTAGCCACGAATCCAATTCGCCTACATGAATTTGCGTATGTTTGACTAATACACGTGTGTGTGTGTGTGACTGTGTGTGTGGATGTGTGTGGGTCTGTGGTGGTGTGGATGTGTGTGTCTGTGTGTGTTAGGAGCCCTGTGTGTCCGGCTGGGGGTACAGAGCTTTGGCAGAATTCCCTGAAGACTCTCACACCATCCTTCACCTGCCAGAGAAGGTAAGAGGATCACTCTATTCCGATCCACGCATTGCTCGAAGTGCACTCCACTTCTTGCACTATTCACTGCACACTACATTAATAGTGCGTGAATTTCCTGCAGATAAGCTCTGTTCCAAATGGACTCCTCTGTGGCGAGCTAACTGGAAAAAAATGGTCCCGCAACTTTGCGTTGTTCCACTGCCTGCCAATATGAGCCATTCAACTGAAGAGTAACCTCACACGCCAATTGTGATTCATATCAAACTAGAAGCACTCAGAGTGCAAACCTGCGCCCTAGTGATACAAAAATAGTACTTTTAGTGCAGCAGTATGTGTGGCAACCCATTATCAATGCAAGTGCTCGGAGAGTAGTGCGATTGCGATGATGATGCTACCGGTGAACATGCTCCGCACAAGCCAACTACATTAATCAGCTTATCATACTTAGCAGTTCCAAAGCTCAGAGAGAGAAGATCTTACCGAAACTACACAATCTAATTCCAGCAGATTCTGCTGAAAACCTTTGTTGGACCTTGAATGAATGAATGAATGAATGAATTAAGTTTATTTCGAATATTAACACATACACACATAGAATAAAAGAAAATGCAATGAATTACAAATAATGAAACACAGCAATACAGTCAGAAAATAAAGATGACACAGCACTTCAACAACACTTCAACACAGAGCTAAATTTCATCCCACATATTAAGAACGTAACAAAGGTGGGCTTCTACCATCTCAAGAACATTGCAAAAGTCCGACCATTTCTCTCACTGGCCAGCACAGAGGTGCTGTTGCATGCTTTTGTCTCTAGTCTAGACTACTGCAATGCCCTGCTTTCTGGTCTTCCGAAAAAGACAACCAATAACCTAGAACTCTTACATAACTCGGCTGCTTGGGTACTGACACATTACATATTACTCCAATTTCTAAATCTTTGCACTGGCTCCCCGTCCGTTTCAGAATTGACTTTGAAATACTTCTACTAGTTTTCAAACGTTGTAACAAACTTGCCCCTCCATATTTGGCTGATCTGCTTGTACCATATCAGCCGTCGCGGAACCTGAGATCCACCAGCACAGGGCTCTAAGCAGTTCCACAAGTTCATTCCAAATCCCATGGAGAGGCCGCATTCAGCTTTTACTGCCCTCGACTATGGAATGGTCTTCCGTAGGCCCTCAGGGCCCTGGAGACTGGATGTTTTTAAGAAGAAGCTCAAGGCACATCTCTTTGGCTTATAACTAGGATGTTACCGTCATCGGTACATCAGCCTACTGTATGTGTCCTTGTGTGTGTCTGTGGGTGAGTGTGTGCCTGTTTGCTTGTGTTGGGAGGGTGTGGGTAACGTAGTCCTGTTCAATGTTCTGTTTCTGTAAAGTACTTTGTGTTGCTCTGCATACATTTTGAGTTTGAAATGTGCGAATTGCACCAGACCGATAGTTTCTCTCTTTCTCGTTGCCCAGGCGCGGCCAGTCTCCAAGCCCTCTGATGATGAGGTTCAGGAGGAAGAACCGATGGAAGACGTGCAGCAGGAGAAAGATCTGTCCGTTCCGGGCTCCTCGTACATCACGCTGCTACACTTTACACATCCTTCCAGCCTCCCTGGTACACAATGTCTGTGTTACTGTGTGATCAGAGTGGTGTTTAAGACATTACATAGCCATAACTATGCTAATGCTTTATTCTGGCTTTCACTTCTTTGTCGATGACGTATTCCAACTCCCGCAAGCGACAAGTTCCTCTTCCCGCTCTCTATTCTGCTAGACTTGGAGGGACGCGAGAAATTGTGTCCGACATTAGATTGATCTAAAATGATGTTCTTTTGTGTTTTGTTTTGTATAAATGTTTGTATGTACGTATGTGTGTGTAATATATATATATTTTTAAGTACTAACATCATTTCTGGCAGGCCATGATAGTTAAGCTTGCTGCCCTCCCCTTCATTCATTCCTAATTGATCCAAGTGTATCCCCTCAGCTGATTAACTCTCTCCCTTAGCAATTGGCCGGACAGCTTCGGCACGCCCTATAAATTATACCCGCTCCTAAACTGTATACTGCTTGTTTTGCCTCCCACCACCTTCGTGTGTGTTTGTGTGTTGTATATATATGTTTTCTTCTATTACACTCTATTACACACTAACATAGATAAAGATTTAATTTATTCAGTGTGATTGCATTTACCCCAATGTAGAGTACGAGCACCTGTTGAGCTCGCTGGTGAAACAGGCCTTGCAGCGCATGCCGCGCGGCGTGCACACTCTGGCCGCGCGGGGCGGACGAGGCTCGCTGTCGGACCAGGGCAAGGCCATGGCCGGGGTGCCCGGGTTCCTGCTCAAGACCTACGAGAAGAACAAACAGCCCGGGCTCAAGCCTGGACTCGCAGGTGACTTCTTCACCCAAAACTGGTGACTGTGTCGGAAAAATCATCCCTTTGGCTTACGATTCTTCACAAAAATATGTTTGGACTTATGAGGGCAATAGAGTTGCCTACACCAGTGGTCCACAAACTGGTGGTACGTGAGCACGCTCACGGTGGTACGCAAGGGTATTTTTTTGCATTATACATACATACATTTTCACATTTTAAGTCGCAAGTCAAGTGCACACAACACAGGGTCTTCCTTGAAACATGGGAGAGTGAAATAAAACAAGTTAAAGTGCAACGTGTTATTCCACTCGTGCACTTCTTTCTTCAACCCGTGGCAAACAAATCAAACATTGTTGCCGAAACTAGGTTGAGGAAAAGAAACCGCCGTCTCACGCGACATCTTGGTGGTACTTCGACCGCTAAAGAGTTTCTCAGGTGGTACTTGGGATGAAAAGTTTGAGGACCACTGGCCTACACTATGTTTGGGGGATATATGTATGCATGCGCACGTGCTTGAGCAAGAGGTAGCCTCATAGCCTGCCTCCATAGCAGAGGTCTGTGTGTGTGAAAGCTTGTGTGCACATGTATGCGCGTGAGTGCATGTGTGCACGCACGAGACGACCACAAACAGGAGAGCGAGAGAAAGAAAGTGCAGTCTTAGTTTGAATACTTGAGAGTAACAGCGGTGTGGGCGTCTTATGTGCAAACATGCTCGCGCGCATACACGTGCACACAATCTTGCGCAGTACACACACGCACGCACGCACATACACCTCTGCTATGGAGGCACGTTATAAAACACGTCACTGGAATTGAGGGCTCTCGAGGAAAACACGTCATTTCGGAGTGAATGAGTTAATGAGAGGTGGGTATCGGCCCAAAACCTTTGCGGAGGTTTGCATGCTCAGATTTATATAAATAGTTTTCAAACATAGTACTGCCTGCCGATAACACCTGCTAGACCAGAGCTCCAGCAGTCCGGCATCTCCGGCCCCAGGCCTGTTGGGTTTCTGACAATGTGGCCCTCTGAGCATGAGAGGGAGACACCCCACACGCTGGTGGTACTGTCCGCTAGGGGCGCCAACGACAGACTCAGAATGAAAGGGAGCTGAAAAAATATTAACGCCAAATCGAAAATTTGTGATATTTCACACACAATTAACCGATAATTATCCCAGCAATATACATTAAAAAATCAATTAGGAAAGATTTTTAAATAGTTTAAAACAGTCCGCTAAGATTGGAATATTTGTATTGGAATTCCCATAGGGCTCGGTTTTCTAAGACTAGGCTCCGCCAGCCTGAGGCCCATACCAACCCGGAAGTAGGCACGGACATCAAAACGAATGCGGTGTCCATTTTTATATACAGTATGACTTGAATGAAGTAAACAGTGCTGAAATGTGCAAAATGGGAACGGAAACAAATAAAGCTTGTTTTTTTTCCCCATCCTGGTGAAGCTGGACTGCTCCTCTCCTACGAGCTGCCTGTGCACACAGACCGTGATGGCCGGCCAATCATCCGTTTCTTGGTTAGTCGCAGCCGCAGTTACCAGCAGATGCTGGCTTCACTCATCCATGAGGTACCCCAACACGTCCCATCACTACTACATTCCTGTTATTAGTGATTGAACAATATAATTGTGAAGCAGAGTAGATATTTTCCTTGTTTTTGGTTGTGTAGCTCACATCCCAGATTTAAATATTAAATAGATTTAAAAATAGTTAGACTAGTTGCTTCTCTCTTCACCCCTGTTTGGCAGCATGGGGCTCGGGTTTACCAACAATGTACCCTGTGCTCGGATGCCTCGAACGAGCCCCCCACCGACCAAGAACGTACCCGGCACGCAAGCGACGTGCCCACAAAGTGGACTTGCAATCAACGAGCCCTACTGGGGGTGCTCGCGGACAGCCGTGTGAAATCTAGCAAATAATAATAATAATAATAATAATAATAATAATAATAATAATAATAATAATAATAGCTAATCCCGCTAATCTTCATGTTTCCTGAAGCATGCTGCAATGACTGTCATCTCTTGTGTCATGTATCATGTTGGATAGACTAATGGCTCTGTACTGTCTGTCCTTAAATACATTTCATTCATTCTTTCATCTCCAGGTGAACATCCAACCCAGCGAGTGGCACAGAGCCCTCCTCCTGCCCCAGGCCTGGAGAGGCTTCATGATCCAGGCCTTCCATGCTGTCATACAGGTAAAGTCATGGGCGCTGTCCAGAGTTGTTGGTTATATCTCAGTGCACTGAAGGTGCCCGGATGATGCCCTGAATACGGTGGCAAACCTAGTGTGCAAACGGTGGACACGGCACGCGCTAAGCGGCAACCATGTTGTCTACGCAGTAGAAGTGGAATGACGTCATCCACCGACTTGTTGGCTGTATGTAGTCCGTTCGCTGGCGCCATGCAAAGTTAGTAGTGCAACGTTCTGAAGCACCACATTTCCACTTCAAAACGTAGTTGTTTGATTCAATTCGGCACTGCGACATGGTCCTTCCATGCTGTCATACAGGCATAGTCAGTTATTTTAAGTTAAATTATTAGGTTCAATGTGTTTTATACCAGGGTTTTGAACCAATATTTTTCTATCCTAAACGGTTTTGTTCCGAACAGAAACGGAATTATGTTTCCGGTTATGATTCCATAAATTAATTGTTGACATTCAAGCAAAAAAAGTGATTAATTGCGCGATTAACTACAGAAATTATGCGATTAATCGTAATTTTTAAAAAAATGTATTGATGGCCAGCACTGTTCTTTACCTCAACAGATGCACTAAAAATGTGTTGTAGTTTAAGTGAGCTGCTGCTCTTTACTACTATTTGTGTTATTTCAGATGTTGCTTGTTACAAACAAGAAAGCATGATTGTTGCATAGAATTGTAGCCCTTTACTGGGAAGTGTACTCTGAGCAAAGCAGTTGAATAGTCCTGTCCTAGACATAAAGGACCTTCTAAAGTGTTCTGGTTTACAACACATTGATGGTCATTTGATCAGCCAATATGACACGCAGTGGATGACTACAATTGTGTCTGCATGTGTGTGTGTGTGTGTGTGTGTGTACAGGGTAGACGAGCAGAGTTAGAGATCCAGCAGAAACAGGCCAAGGAGACTCCAGAGGATGTTCAGTGCATGATGCATTTCTCCTGGCTCTGGTAGAGACACACACATACACACATAGACATACACATACAGACACACACTAATGATTCATTGATGATGTATTTTTTCAACTGCAACTGTTGCATGAAATATCTGTCTACCTGCTACCCATTTAAATTGGCCTTGGTTTACTTGAATGTGTACAAGTTAGAGGTTTACAAATTCCCCCTGCCAAAAGCCAATTTTCAGATTGACAACATCATTTTGTTTTGGTTTAACTAAATCTAAACATATTAAATGGTTACAAATTTGCAGGTATTTTTTTCAATTAGAAAAATTTCCTTTTTCTTCTTTTCTCTCGTCCGCCGGTAAAGGAGTTCCGTTAACAACTCGCAAATCCCGTGTGCACACGCTCGCAGGCGGTGAATGTAAACAATGCCGCAGGTCTCAAGCTGGAAGAGCAGGTGGAGCAACGCCGCTCCTCCTGAAATGAGGAGGTGCTACTCCTCCCTTGGAAGCAGGCTTCCAAGCCTGATGTCACAATCTCGATCCTTATTGACATGGGTGACTACTTTTTAGTGTCGCGATGATCTTGGCAAGAAGTGGGATGGCGCGCTAGTGAAAAGTGAAGTCATGCGACGTGCTCTTTCTGTTTAGCTCGCCACAAAGTATTCCATTTGGAACAGCACTATTCTGCTGGAAACTTGCACACTTGGGTGGAGTGTGTGTAGTGTGCACTTTGCGAATTGGAACACAAGTCTTCCTGGTATAAACTTCCAGTCTTCCTCCTTGCAACAGGGCCCGGGATCAGCTGACAGACGTCATCAAGGCAGCAGCTAAGTAAGTGCTTCATTCATTCTGAAATTCCTATTTCAATTAAAATCTATGGCTGTGTCCAAAATCGCCCATGTAGTGCACTCACTTATCGTGCACTCAACAGCAACGGCCGAGATGTCGAACACTAGAGTTGGCGCCATCAAAATGATTATAAAATATAACTATAAAAAATATAATTATAAAATTCATCAGAAAATTCAAAAGTATTTACATTTATAACTATTTGGCCGATCAATAATTACTCCCGCCAGGCCATTTTTGGGGAGTTTAGTCATTTTTTGTATTTCTCGCAATGCATTATTGGTTATACAGTAGCTCATACTGTTAAGAGTGAGTGCACTACGAAGCACACATGCCATATGTGTGACACGCAGAATCGTGGGTTCGCTTCCCCTCCCCGACATCTTTACCACATGTCCCCTCCTCTTTCTTCACCCTTTTTCCAGCAAAGACATTTGTTCCAAACATACAAATGTTCCGATTTCAAAGAGAAAAAAAGAACAGATTAAACGATTAATTGTCAGAAAAGATGGCCGATTAATCGATTATCAAAATACTCATAGTTGCAGCCCTAATTTATTTCACAGGGAATTGAATGAACCTGCCTTTTGGCAAGCATAATAAGTAAAGCACATGTAGAATAGATGGATTCTGTATTTTATTAACTCTAAATAATTTGCACTGGACACAACTTAATGTAAAGACAAGAGTCTGTACTTCGTAGGAAAATTGATCAGATTACAATTTTCTATATTCTAAAATTCTGTCTTTTGATGTCTCTGGCAGCAGGCCATCTGGCTTGCTGCGGGTGTTTTCTGTAGGACATTTGTGGGAAGGGTTAAAGAGCTGCAAATTGTTCACATGATGGGTTTTCCATTAAAAGTGCTGAATATCAGTGTCATACCCGAACGTGTTCATGAACTGCTTCATATTTTAGGTGACGGTGAACGAGATGTTCAATTTTTCTTGATGAACGGATAATTGTGAATGCACTCTTTTTTGAGGTGATTGAACAGAGCTGTATTTTACTTCAGAATGTGTTCATATCAGACTTCAAAAGCCTGAAAACACAGCAATAAAGCAAAAAACACATTCCTGCACCATTTTTATCCACCTCTGAGAATGTAACCCAGCCCCTAATCTAACACAACATTAAAAAACTTGAATAGTGTCTTTCGTTCTGCTTGTACTCTGTCAATAATGTTGACAGCTAAAGCTGTAAAAAAAGGAACGAAAAATTAATTAAAAAATCGATATTGGGGAACCACATAGTTCAAAATGATGACATATAAACAATAAACTCATTCATTTTACATGAACTGAACTGCAATTTGAACACGTTCATGTTGAAAGTGAACTTGCCTGTTGAATATAATATATTAAAGTGCTCCGGTGAATTACTCACAGGTAGGTTAGTAGGTAGGTGTTCCTTTAAAAGTGTTGAATAGAGTGCGTCCAGGTGCTGCGGCTGTTAGGAGCAGTGAATGTCGTGGATTTCCATGCTGCTATTCTCCTCCTTTGACTGTGTGTTGTTCTGGAAATGTCTACGCCCATGTCTGTACCTGACCACAGGACCTGGCTCTTGCCACTCGCATGCAACACACCTCTGCTTATGGGCTCTTGTTACAAGCAATGCGTGGGTCACTCTGTGGAGGCTAGCTCACAAAATGCAGTTTCAAAAAACAAACATGCAGTTTCAAAAAAACATCCACGCGCTTGCACACATACGCGCAGTCTCAGACTTAGTCAGAGTGGGTCTTCTCACTCAAAATGTAGGGAGTGAAATGTACTGATATATGTGTAAGGTAAGTGTATTTATACCCAAAGGTACATTTGATTACAGGTATAACGCAGGCGCTCAAAAGGAGCATTACCAAACAGATGAAAACACACCAAATCAAATGGTCCCGTCAGAGTGAAAAAAGCAACACATTACATTAAATGAATGTATGTAATGAGAAAAGCCATTCAGGGCTCAGGGGGATGTATCATTTAAGATGGACCCATCTAGTCTCAGCAATGGCCCATTAAAGACAGATTCTCTCTTACTGGCCCACCTAACAATCTAATTAAATGTGTTTTTATCTTTTAGAATGTATAGAACATAGTGGGCAGCTTTTTAAAAGTAAAACATCTGAGAAATAATGTACAAAGTACCAGTACATGAAGAATCTACTCCAGTACTTGCCATCCCTGCTTGTAATCTATTGTGACTCAGCAGGTTTGTTGTAAATCCATGCAAAACTGGGGAAGCCATTCAAATGTGGATGGCTGTGGAAGTCAGATTTGGCTCGTTTACGTCAGAAACTTGTGTGCCACTCTGGGCTCAATGGCCTTTAAAAGCTGCTTTGGCTGTGCAGCATACCTCAGTCTGTTAAGACAGTGCCTTACAGAACATATACGTTGAGTCTTGAGTTCGCTTCCCCTCACTGACAGCTTTGCCGCATGTCTCCACCTCCTTCTTGGCCACACACTGGCTAAACTTGAATAAAGATTTAGGATTTTTGTGTCCCAAATTGCTGATTAAATTCCAGTATTTTCAGTTGACTTGGTTAAATGTGTTGTATGCTTGTTGTGCTTGTGTGACATTTTAAATAGATGTTGTGTAATAAGCATTTACATATTAACTTCCCCATTTAGGGAAAAAAAACAACTGTGTTAAGTAAAAGTTAAGTCAATGATTTGGAAAAATGCCTAATAATTGAACATATTAACCATCTGGTTAATATGATCAATTAAGGTGTCCACCAACTGCTGATCAAATCCTGGTGTGCCGTCCACTGGCCAGTTCACTGGACAACCATCACATCACTCTTGTGGGAATTCTGGAGGCACCTGCGTAGTGACCTCACTTTGCTACAAACATTCACGCAACTCAAATTCAACACAAATTTCCCCACAACGGATGAACTCATTACTATAGCACCCTCACAGCACACCAGTGGCAGGACATATGTTCATCGTCCATGTACACACACACGGAAGGCACATAGTTTGCCCCGTGCTCTATAAGAGAATTGTACTGTTCTTTCTTCTTGATCCTGATTAAATCAGGAGAAGCTAGAGGCATCATCATTTCTACGTACATCTACAGCAGGGCTATTGAACTACTTTGCTCAGAGGGCCATATTGTCAGAAACCCAATGGTCCAGGGCCCCCCAGCCTCCCCTTTAGCAACCTCCGGCCTATTTGTACAACTTGACACGACGCAAAACCACATTTTCATAACTTTTATGTAAAGTAGCATACTTCCCATTAAAATGGGTTCAATTCTATGCAACAATGGTGCTTTCTCGTTTGTAACAAGCAACATCTGAAACAACAACACATAAATAGTGGTAAACAGCAGCCGCTCACGTAAGCTACAACACATTTATAGTGCATTTGTTGAGGTAAAGAACAGAATCTCAGTCAGCCTCAACCCTCAACAACAAAATTCTAGTGCTTCTATTGAGGCCTGTTAAGTGTTGGAATGGAAAACCTGGCGAAAGTGTTCGGCGACGTCCAGCTTGCCGCCGCGCACACTTCCTCCCTCAGGATACGTCTGGTGTATGTATGTGTTGTGTCCACACATACCTTGGTGGCCCCATAGCCAGTTGCACAGACTGCACCAAGGTGGTGGGTCTGCGACGTTCATTCTAGAAGAACCTGGCGACAGTGTTTGGTGATGTCCAGCTTGCCTCAGCACACACTTTCTCCAGGGAGACTCCACGCAGGGCGGCCCATGACGTTGCTCTGCTCCTCGTTGCGTGAGCCATCGGCTCCGCGGCGGGTCCAGCCCCGTCATAGTGTAATCCAATGTGAGAGACCCTGTTTGGACACATTGTCCCCGTGTCATGGTGCCTTAGCTTAGGAAAAGCTGTCGCATTCCTTGGGCAGCTGCTTTGTAGACAGTACTGGGCATGCGTCTCCAGTTCGTCCCACCAGTTCAGTTGGGGAAGCTGACATCGGTTCCAATAATTGTAC
>OMKY01168944.1:5955-21278 GCA_900302395.1 Bregmaceros cantori
GGCTAGTTGTTAGTGATTTATTCAAACAATAACATTGACAAAGTAACTTTGAAAAAATGCATTTTACATACAATTTTATTCGTAGTACTTTGTACTTCATACTTTCAAAAATACTTTTGAGTACATTTTAGAGCATGTACTTTTTACTTTCAAAAATACTTTTTTAGTACATTTCTGAGCCTGTACTTTTTACTTTACTTGAGTAGAAATTTGGATCAGTACTTTGTAGTCTTACTCGAGTTCTTTTTTTACAAATGTATTTTCAAGTAAGAAATCCTGGCACTTTTGCCATCTCTGATCATCGGTTGATTGATTAATCGGAGCTCTACAATGTTCAGTGAGTAACTTGTAACTGTAAGCAAATGCATTTGAAATCTTATCTTCCCAGCCCTGCCTGTACGGGGATGACTGTGTGTGTGTGTGTGTGTCACCATCGCTGCTGTCATTCACCATATACTCTGAACTAGTGGATATTTATGCAGTTCTTATAGGAACCCTTCAGCAAAAGTGGAGCGTCAACAGAGTTCCCGTTCTCTGCACCGCTCAGCGAGCCCGACACAGAGAGCATGCAGAGAGATGCACTGCTTATTAATACAGGCTTCTTGCAGGAATTAAGTTATATTTTAGACCATTTTTAGACCATTAATTTTAGACCAACACCAACGTTAAAACTCTCCCAAGGTGATATCTGTTCGGGGGAGACATCATCATCATCACTCCTGTAGTCTCGATGACCGTTGGGGCATCACTGAACTCAACCAGCTCGCTCCATTTCTCCCTGTCCTCGGCCACTCGCTTGGTGTCACTCAGCCTACAACTTGTCCACTCTTGGATCTTATATTCCCATCGCTTTCTATGTCTTCCTCTCTTTCTTCCACCTGGCACTGTGCCTTGAAGGATTGTTTTTGAGAGCTCTTGTGACATATTAGTTTTCCGTTTTTTGACTGTGGTTAGTAGATTTCCACCTTGATGAGATGTTTCCGCAGGCTCCTCGGCATCTCGTATAGAAAACACATCACCAACGAAGAAGTGAAAGCCAGAATTAATAAACCATTAATTTAGAAAATTATTATTTACTATATTTGTGCTTCCCAGTAGCTCAAGTTGGTTTGGTAGAGCCCTGTAAAGCACACAATGGCATGGAGAGTCGTGGGTTCTAAACCCCCCCACCAACAGCCTTGCTGCATGTCCAATTGCCCTCCTTCACCCCATTTGCAAATGAATCCTCCCAAAATAAACCTTATTAACTCTTTTCTTAACTCTTTCATTTCAACAGTTTTAACACTAAAAAGGGTGCACTAGTGTTTGTGTGGCATCCCTTTGATTTGATTTAATAATAATTTTCAGATTTGATAATGATATCCCTTTGCTGTATGCAGTCGGTGACAACTGCATACGTGTAGTTGTAAGTTACTAGTTTTGGTAATCTGCTTAATGTAACCAGATCCCATGAAGTCTGTTACTTCCCAACCCTAGCAATTACAAAATAAGTGCTACGTATTTTCAGTTCCTGCCATGTCTATCTACAGCTCCTCTCCCCTCTCCATGCCCCACTCAGCAGCACCTGCTCTCTCATTCACACCTGCATCCAAGCTGGCAATCAGGGCTAATTGAGAGCCACCGAGCCCCTGCCACCAAGCTAACTTTTGAGAGTAAATAAATTGGGCTGGCTGTAGCTCAGTTGGTAGAGTGGAGGGTTGAAGAGTTTGTAGCCCGGCATGCAAATTTGGTAGCGGCAAGTGCCAAAGCTTCACAACGTCATTACTGGTAAGTGCAAAATGCAGGTGTTCTATTTGAGGCTAAACTGCGACACAGTGCAAAAGAGCCAAGAAACACAAGAAATATAAGGTGCAATAATGTCAGATAGATATTAAATATAGTGCGACAATATAACTAAGAGCAGGTCAATCTGTCATGTGGCGCTCCGGCGCCACTTAGAGTTTTCTGAGACTTGCGGTAGAGGGCGCTATGCCCTTAAGGCGCTGGACGCCAGTCCAGGAGCAAGCCACGAGGAAGAACTAATGCTATGCTAATCGCTAGCACCTGTGGCTTGCCTATTTATACAGCAGGCTCCGTTCCGATCGGCCTGCATTGATTCATGATGACTTGATTCACATCGTTCCCGGCTGAGTATATCGTTTACTATTCCTATGGTTAAATAACTCTGCCTCCTTCCCATGCGGGAGTTAATGTTAAGACGATCTTTTACTCCCGTCTGTTTGTGCGTAGCATCTCTGGCTGGCTACTAACTTGCGACTCAATTCCTCCGTAGTCTCTTCTACAATACCTTTATTGTAGAAGGGCCGCCACCCCGTGAATAAAACACTACGAGTGGTGGACGTCTCGTTCCACTAACACACTCGTATTCCATCTGTGTGATATGAGGGTGGTCGGTCCAACAAGAAATGCTCCGAGTCGTTTCCATAGTCAGTCTGCCCAGAGCTAAATTACTGTGAGTCCCCATTCACGCTCACATTATTCCGCCAGTATCGCTGGCGTGTTGTGAGAGTAACACGACACTCTCCTTGGGCTTAAAGCCTAGTAGGCATT
Organism: Bregmaceros cantori; assembly: GCA_900302395.1. Taxonomy (NCBI): domain Eukaryota; kingdom Metazoa; phylum Chordata; class Actinopteri; order Gadiformes; family Bregmacerotidae; genus Bregmaceros; species Bregmaceros cantori. Next base: position 8,506 of record OMKY01168944.1, read on the forward strand.
GTATCCAGTACACCAAGCACACACCTTTAACATGCATCCAGACATCCATGTGCATGTTCGATGGAAGTTGTAAACAACTACCATCGAGACCCGTAACAGAACGTAACACAATCAGACCAAAAAGGAGCTATTTACAGGGGCAGTCCGTGTGGGGGTAGTCTGTGTTGAGGGAAGGTCGGTGGTTGACTAGTGAGAGAGCTGAGGATGGGGGTGGGACGACTTCCGGAGCGCCATTGGTGGTGATTTTGGGTCGTTCAAGAGCAGTAGGGCAATTGGACAAAAACTGTTCTTGTGGTGTGACGTTCTGGTTCTGATAGACCTCCTCCCGGAACTAGAACCTCACGGCATTCAATATTTGTTTTGCTCCAAGTCTCTGTCAATGTTCACCAAAAAATCCTTGTCTGAGGACTTGTATCATTGACAATGGCAATAAACTTTGTTCTGATTCTGTTTCATGTGGGACAAAGCACATGTATGCATTTTGCTTGTCTATGCAACGTGGCGAATGAAGCTGATTTGGATCTGTTTATGCTACTGTTTACAATTTTCAATGGTTGACTTGGAACGCTAAGGGATTACTTCTAAAATGTTACCAACCGTATGTGACATATGAGTCATGTGAAGCTGTCAACCAATCACCAACTCCATTATAACTATACATTCACCCACATCCACTCCACTCCAAATATACAACATCACCGATTTGAGTGCCATGATAACGGCCCAGCGGGACGTCTGCCGTTGACTTGCACTAATGTTCCCCGAACTAGAGTAAATATGCAAAGCCTATTTCACAGAAAACATTTCTAAAGTTTTTGTGAAGTGAATTGTACAGCAGCAGTCATTATCATTTCCAATAACTATTATCTTCCCCATCTCGTCTGCCCGCTTCCTGACAGCTTCCATCGCTCAACACACTACAATATTTGTCTCAAGTTTGACAGCTTTGTCCTCACCTCCCCACCCGCCCCCCTCACAGCCCACCCTGGCTCCACATTGCCGTGTCCTGATCTCACTACATATTTTTCCAAACTCTACTTTTGAGCTATACAATTCTAGGGGATTTTAGGAAAGAATCATTCTATCCAACAATATGGTGGGTGTTGTCATTTAATTACACTATTTTTCTTGTCATCCTTTAAAAGTGAAATTAAAGTATCTCATCCTTCCTCCGTTCCACACCGTTCAAATGACGTTTGAATGGAGTTCAAACACCAGGCTTCCAAAAATTGCCAAAGAAGGGTGGAGTAGCATCTCCTCCTTTCGGGAGGAATGCCGCTACTGTTGGGCGGAGCTGGAGACATGCGGTATTGTTTACATTGCTGCACGTTCCCGTGAGAAAGTCAGAGTAAAATGTATTCTTTTCTTTCACTGCGATTCCCATTATTTGTGTTCGGTTTGTAATCTGTTGAGTATTTGTGATGTGATCTGAGTGGACTGTGTCGGTCTCTTTACAGCAGGGATACAGGCTCTGCAGGTGAATACGGCAGAAGCGCTGCCCATTCGTTTTTTTGACCGTGTTGAACTGTTTGTAATTTGCGAGTGTGCCCTTTGTCTGCGACCCATAACTTTTCAGAAAATAGAGATTTTGCAACCTACGGATTTCTGAACATTGGGTATAAACCTACACATAAACATGTCTGAGCACACACACACACACGTACACAAACACAGACACACACACATATACCTAGCAGCAGCAGCCTTCCAGTTCATAACAAAGTAGACAGAAGTAGTTGCTTGGTGATTTAAATGCAACAAATCCCCCCTGTCCACCTCGGGGCTAATAAAACACACCAACACCCACACACATACACGCACACGGACGCCTACTCCCCTATCTGGATCTCCTTGGCTATCTCGTTTCCCCCGCCTCCCTAAGCATCAATCTATCTCCATCCTTCTGTCCCCCCACCATCACTCTTGTTGAGCTGGATGTGGCAGGGAGTAGGGGTGGGGAGTGGCTTGTGAGATGTTGTGTGTGTGTGTGTGTGTATGTGCATGTCCGTCTGTTTTGGTGTGTGTTAGGGGTGGCATGTGAGACGCTGCATGTGTGTGTGTGTGTGTGTGTAAATGTGTGTCTGTCTGTTGGTTATGTGTGGGGTGGCTTGAGACGTTGTGTATGTTTGTGTGCATGTCAGTCCATTTGTATGTGCGGGGTAGCTTGTGAGTCATTGTGTGTGTGTGTGTGTGTGTGTGTGTATTTGTGTCTCACTGTGCGTGTACGGTGGCTCGTGAGACGTTTTGTTTCTGTGTGTCAGTCCGTTTGGGTATCTGAGGAGAAATCGGTGGTTTCTGAACCAGCTACACTGTTCCATACAGGACGGCCAAATTTGGTAACGCGACAAGCCATTTTTGCTGCGCTTTTTGTCTGGGGACGGTGAGTGATTGTGGTAGTGGCTGTAGTAGTCATAGTAGATTCTCTCTCTCTCTCTCTCTCTCTCTCTCTCTCTCCTATTATGGTACCAATGACGTTCTGTATTAATATGAATGCTATTGTCCTATTGTCTAGTTCTTAGCCTTATCTGTGTGTGTTCACCGGAGAGTATACTGTGCCCAAGCTAAATTCTATGTGCGTGTGTGTGTGTTTATGAAAGTACGTTAGATAGTTAGATCTTTATTGCCATCTCACAGAACAACAAAATTCTGTTTAGAGCATCACCACTACTGGTACTGGTGGTACCAGTAGTGGTCGATAACCGAAAGGCCGATAACTGTTTCGTTGCCATTTACCGCGGGAGGATGGTGGAAAGTTGGCTCATCCTAGCTGGGATTGGTGCGTATCTCCTCCCCAAGGGCAGTAGCTGAACGAGATCCCAGATGATATTTTGATGTGACTTTCTAATGGTCCGTTAGACCACTAGAGGGTGCACCCTTTCCCATTCAGGCTACGCTATTCATATACGCCAGAAGGAGTGTGTGTGAAGGAGAGTTGATCAAAACAGCATGCAATGAACATGTATTGTGTGGAGGAGAAATAAACTCACAAGGCTCCTAAAAATGACTACTGCCAGTCACAAGAAGCAGTGTCATTTTCAGAGGAAAGTATGCCTTATTTTGTAGATTTTTAATACTCTAGTAATCACGAGGAATTCTGTACAAACAACAATGGTGGTGGCTGCCATGAAAGGCGCTCAGCAGCGACCCATTGGGAACAATTGGGGATCCACAGTCTTGCCCAAGGACACTGGCATGAAGACTGTCGGAACTGGGATTTGAACCACCAACCTTTTGGTCTCCAACCCTACGGTTTTTGGAACAGCCGCTTTACCAACTTCACCAACTACAGCCAGCCCCGGTGCTGAAAATACGGTATGCCCGGCTGACAGAACACTTCAGACCGTCAGCTATGGGAGCGATAAACTATAAGCTCTACTCGTTGTCATGGCCCATCCTATGGAGTCACACTGGCATCACTCAAAAGTACTGCTGACAGTTCCTCCGCTTCTCCCCACCTGACACTCCTAGGCAGGCTGTGGGTGTCAAGCGCCGTCATTCAAGGACCCATTGTATCGGGTCAAACTGCATATTATCATTCCATAATATCGTCAACAGCAAAACGCTCCAAATAGTCACTGGATCCGTCTCGCCAACCGTTTGCAAGACATTCACCTCATCCTCACTAGGCAAAGCGATGGTGATTTTTTTCTGTTAAGGTCGTCCTATAGACCGACATGTCAATAGACAGACGTGTGTAACCGTTAGCATTTGTGCATGTGGTTGATGTATTCGTGTGGACACACCTAGAAGCAGTAAACGATCCGTCAAGGTGTGCAAGAATGTAGTACTTATTACAATGCCAAAATGAGTGTGTGTTAGGTCACCTGGGAGTTAACACACACATACACAGGCACACATGAAAACATTCCCTGAGGAGTTCAATAACAACAAAATAAACAGTTTTCGAGTCCGGTAGTCTTAGGGCTCTGAGGTGCCTAACAGAGGAAAGGAGGGTGTAGAGGTGGCGAGCAGGATTGGAGGGATCCGCAGCAATGTTACTCACCCACTTCCTGGTCCTGTCATACTAAGGTTAGCGTTAGATTGGATAATTTTGCTGTATTAAAGGCTGTGCGGTAAAGTGTGAATCCCAAAAATGATCTGTTTATTTTATTAGGGTTCCTCCAAAACCCTCGCCTCTAATCCCTAAAATTAACCCTAACGTCCTACAACATACCCCTAACCGAACCCTAACCTAACCCTAACAAAATAAGCAGATTCTTTTTGGAATTCAGACTTTACATCACAGCATTTAATACGCCGAAATGCCTTAAGACCAGAGTCACCTTCAACGTTCCCCTGCCGCATTAAGCAGTTCCACTTCGGAGAGTACAACTCACGACTTAAATAAGCCCCAATTACTGGCCTATTGGAGGACAAAGCCGGCTGACTGCAGTGTCACTGAACTGTGTGATGTTGAAGGACTGCTACCTAACTTTTTCCTTCATTTCACCCATTTCATAGCTATTTGGTGGCATGAGAGATCCTGAACAACAGACCCCAACACAGCTATGCAATTCTCTGCTTTGATCAAGCATACTTCAAATGGAGACTGGAGTGGGTCCCACGAGCATGTTAAAATGAACCTTGTGCTATCATGGCAGAGTAGTGTTCAGGCTCTGCATATCAGGCCATCCTTTGGAACTGATATTATCCTGATAATATTAAGAACTTCGTTATCCCCCAGTAGTGTTATATGGCCTTGAATGTATAAACTGGACCACAAGGTTGAGCAGTATAATCAAAATATTTAAAAACCACATCATGCAACAAATTACAGCACATCGCCTTTTAGACCACACACTAACCTCACTCAAACCAATAATGACAAAAATTAAAAGCAGAACCCTTAAACTACGGACACATCAAGGGATCCCAAATAGGTCTGAAAAATCTCTGCCTTGAAGGATTAGTGGTCGGCAAGAGAAACAGAGGAAGAAAACCCAAAAGATGGCGCTGACCCATGTTGGTGCACATTCTGCTGCAAGCGGAGAAAATGAACTATGATGATGTCCCCTCAAAACTATAGTGAGTTGCTTTCACTCTTTTTTTTTTTTTTCAATACTGTCTAGGAAAAATTTGTATTCAAATGTTCTAGATCCCATGACAGTATGTATGTGTAAGTATGCATTTATGTATGTTTGAACATCCATCTTTCTCCGCAAATTATATCTGAACACTGTTTTTCCGTTCTGAAAGAGTTAGGTAGATCAAAATGGGACTGGTGGATTCTGAATTACCATTTTTAATTTCAGACTTTTGACCAGCTGCCATGCTATTAAGGTCCTAACACCCCCAAGGACCTTGGGGGTTAATCCAAGAATGTTGTCATGCCTGCAACCATCAGACAGGCAAGTAGGATTTTTAAAGGCTAATTATGTGCTGAACAGTGGATCCTCCATCCTGAACTCTGCAAAGAGACACAGACTTCCTTTGTGAGGGCACAATCGATATAAACGTTCCTTTGTGTCTGTATCGACTAAGCTTCTCAAGAGTAGGTAGTGATCCGATGTTTCTGTATGTGTGTAGGGAAGTAAATGTTAGGGGATGGTGCAATAGGGCAGTTGCACGTAACGGCTTGGCGGCGGCAGACACGGTGGTATCATCACGGTCAGATCAACAGAGAACGATAGTTGCATAACATTGTCCGTTTAAAAGTGTTCTATTATTGATTTATATATGGTAGCATGCTATCAATCGGCAGCAGATGGAAGCCTAACTACGTCCGTTGCATTTGCCCCTATATAATGGACGAGGAGTGGTCAGATATACTCATCGTGCATATATGCATACTTAATCATCCGTGATACCACCAAAATGTCTGCTGCCGCCAAACCGTGACTATATTATACAATACTTCTTTATTTTAGACTTGAGGTCCATATCCCTGTTCTTTGTGATATCTATGCTATGTGTATATTGTCAGCTGTGAGGTGTGGGTATGGCCGTACTTTCTCATCCACCAGTCTTCTAAACGATGTGTTTATGTGTTGTCTCCTATATGTGTAAACGATGCATACTGACTCAGATATTACATAGAAATAAAATAACTCATAATAATATGAATGACGTCACTCAAACCAATAAGGGCGATAATAAAAGCAAATCTCTAGAACTCCATGGTCATATGAAGTGGTCCTGAATTGGTCTAACAAAACCCAAGGCTAGAGGGATTACTAGAAGGTACCACAACATCCACAACATCCACAACATCCAAAACATCCGCAGCAACATCCACAAGTTATCAGGACTCAATGTACCGACCCTGAACAGATCGGCACCTCTGGCGAAGGATGGCCCATTTTGGTGCACAGTCTGCTACAAGCGTGGATAGTGGAATAATGATGATCTATGAACCCAACAGGGTCCTGTCTCCACAACAGAATCCTCCCTGGTTGAAACAAATAAAGTAACCCTTGAACCTGTGGAGTGAAGTACTGGGCATGTGGTGCTCATTATTTCTCAGCTGAGAAATCTTCTGTCCCAGTTAACTTTGGTGTTCCCCTTTTCCAGTACCACAGCTGCTCCATTCTGCCTGACACCGGTGGCCTTCATGGCTAGCTATGCTCGGCAAGTTTTCAAAACTCTAACCATGGCTTACACCAGAGGCAAAGTGGCACACGATTACGTAACAGCGGTGAAGTACTATGGGTCTGTTCCAATTTCCACACTTTCACTTCACTTTGAGCGCGTGTTGTTTCAATTCTAAAGTGGCAAATGAAGTGCACCACAAGTACCCTTCGAACGACCAAAACACGTGTTATGATGATAATTTCTTTATTTGTACCCGCAGGTGAATTTAGATTGCAGTGAACAGAAACTGCCAAAGGACAGAGCAAGACAATAATGCAACGTAAAAAAGAATAATGACAATAAAATGAGAAAAAAAAAGAAGAGAAACATTAAAATAGATACACCAGCGGTGCGCAAACTTTGGTACAAGTACCACCAGTTGTGCGTGAGCATGTGTTTTTAAAAACATTTCACAGAGAAAATGATGGGAGGATAACATGCAAGAGTGAACAAGTTGCAGGCTTACACCATGCGAGTGGCTGAGGACATAGAGAGAGATGGATGAATATTATTACCCGTGGCGGGGCTGCGCTGTGGAAGCAGGTTATGTTTTTGGTCGCGTTGGTTTGTCTGTCCCCAAGTCCCAAGATAACTGAAAAAGTTGTGCACGGATCTGGATGATAATGGCAGGGGCCGCTGGGAAAAGTAGGCATGTTCTCCGGTGAGAATCCAGTCTATGGGTCAATCGCAAACGTGCTACTCGAGCACTTGCATTGATTATGGTTTTTTTTTGTACCACTATGGCACATGTTTGCAATATCCGAGAGCTTCTAGTTATCATTTTTATTAGTATCATCATTATTATTATTATTATTACTATTATTATTACTATTATTATTAAAATTATTATTAGTGCTCACACATCATGTTAAATCAAAACACACACACCTATCTTAGCTAAGGTGTTTACATGGGCTGTTTCTTAATGGTGCCTTCTGTTTCTTTTGCTATATAGGTACAACATCAGTCTTTCAAGCCATTATACCGACTCTCTCACCCCCACGCCAAGACTCTCGCCCCCTCTCTTTCTCCACGCTACACGCCCCACAATCACACGCCAACGCTGCCGTCTTTGATGTGTCAGGCCCCCGTGCCGTCGGCGTCCACGTCGTCCCACCTAATCAAAGCGTTCATCTGCTTGATTTGTCAAAGAGAGCGAGCGTCGAGCGTGGCGCGGGGGAGAGAGAGACAGAGATTAACTAGGATCAGCAAGACAGACTGGGTGGGCGATCAATGGGCTCCCCTATTTGTGCAATAAATTAGAGCCACGCAACACTTTGAAAAGGAGTTTTAAGTATGCAACTACTCACTGACCGCCTGTAGGCAGAAAGCTATGCGGGGGATTTGTACAATTATCCACTGCCTATTGTAACGGGTAGGTCGACATCTGTCACGGCTAGGCTAGGAAGCCATTCTGTCAATTGCCGGGTTTCCGCGAAACCTTTCATTCTGAAAAAAAAAGGGAATTCAACTTAATTTCCCTGTCATTCGTGCCGCGCAGGGAAGGACTTCTTGGGGTAACCGAGACACCGAGAACTGTGCAAGCACTATGCCTGAAACTTTCACAGCATTCCTTTCTGCATCTGAATGGAGGGGTGCGATGCTCCAAGAGTGTGAACGTGACACAATCTGTCGCAAGTGGCGGCACTGGTCAAACCTTGAACGCCTGTCCTGTGATTGCACACACACTTAACAACTGTGTCTACGCCAGACATGGCAAAAGTAGCCAAATTTCTTACTCGAGTAAGAGTAAAATACATTAGTAAAAAAACAACTTGAGTAAGACTACTAAGTACTGATTCAAATATCTACTTGAGTAAAGTAAAGACTACAGGCTGAGAAATGTACTCAAAAAGGTATTTTTGAAAATAACAAGTACAGGCTCTAAAATGTACTCAAAAGTATTTTCAGTATAAAGTACAAAGTACTAGCAATACAATTGTATGTACATTGCCTTTTTTCAATGTTATTGTTTCAATAAATTACTAACAACCTAGCCTAATTTAGTGTATATCTCGGGACTGCATGAAAACCACTTATTAACTTAATAACTGGGACTGCACTCGGTCCATCAGCGCCCCCTACTGACTAATATTATGCATGTTATCCTACCCCGTCATGCAGAAAAAAAAGAAAAAGTAACGGGCCTGTTTTCGTAAAAGTAAGGAGTAGAAGTACAGATATTTTTGTTAAAAATGTACTCAGTACAAGTAAAAAGTAATCACAGAAAAAGTACTTCTAAAAGTAGAGATAAATGAACATTTTACTTAAGTACAGTACTTAAGTATTTGTACTTTGTTACTTGCCATCTCTGGTCTACGCAGCCAGTTCACCCAGTTTGACGAAACATTGATATACCCCTCAGTTGGTATCTCTCTGCCATAGGTATCAGCAACTAATCTAATAATCGATAATCGGCAAATAATTGAACCGTTGTTATTGTCAGCAGTTTTGAGCTGATGTTTCCCCCATTTATCCACACAAATTTGATATTCATTTATAATTTCAGAAAATATGAAACATTAAATGGGCATAATTGATTAAAAAAATACACAAATATGAAAAAACATGACAACATTATGGTATAAGTGACATGTAATACCTTTGTTGGCAGAGGATGTAACTTAATCTTTATACATTAGATGGTAAAAAAAGAGCCAAATTTAACTAGATTTCAAATTAACGGGATTAATTTCACTTGCGGAGAGAATGTGGAGTATTTTGGGAAAAATCATCCAACCGATTAATCGACTAATCGTTTCAATAATCGGCAACTAATCGACTATTAAAATAAAGTTGCAGCCCTAATTCAGTAAGTCTTTTGCTTTGTTCATGAGTGACATTGATTTTGATATTTTAATGTGTGGGTCTGGCAAAAAGGTAAAAACAACTACAACCACTCACCCAGTCTGTATTAATGAAACAATAAATACCACGATGCGTGATAACGAGCACTCCACCTTCAGGCAATTTGTCTGAAAATCTTATCTGGGTTTTCACACATTTTAATAGTTTTCATGAAGGCCAGCAACATATTTTTCTAAAGTACCCTCAACTGCGCCATTTAGTGATTAGGCAGACGCGGGCTCTCTGAAACTCATCTCATCGCTCCTTTTACACTGGTTTCCGTTTTGCTTTCACAGATGAAATGGAAAATGCCGCCTTAAGTTCATACTGTTCTTAATGGTTTCCATTACAAAATATAATATAAATAGATGTATAACATGAAATAAAATGTATTTTCCCCTCAAAAAAAGATTTAACAAAAAGAAAAAGAAAAGGGTCAATAAAACACATAATGGTGGTGTTTGTGTATTGTCATTCTGGAATGAATAATAGTCACAGAAGCAGTATCTGTAGTAATGTAATGGGTGTGGGAGGAAGAGAACACCATGACTTAAAGAATTAGTGCATACAGGGGACTACATATAGCTTTTTGCCCATGGTAATTGGCTCGTCGGCCTATTACCATCGGTTCAATCACTTCTCAAATTACTTGACGTTTCACATCCGTTAAAGTAGTATCCCCAAAAGAGTTGCATCAATTAATAAATGTGAGACATTTATAGTTGAATATTTTTCCTAGTAATCACAATTAATCACACAACGTGCCTCGGGAGATCACATGCGATAGCCCCCAAATGTTTGGTTAAACGCCTGCATTCCGAAGCCTCAGGATTCCGGAAATAATTTTGCCGTATTATTTGCCGTGATGTAAAGTGAACATCCAAAAAACGATCAGCTTATTTTGTTAGGGTCCCTCCAAAACCCTAAACCTAGCCCTAACCCTAACAAAATAAGGAGATTGTTTTTACGATTCAAACTTTAATAGAATGTTATATCGGAACAGTAGGTGCCCCCCAACTGTTACAAAGTTATCATTTTTTTCAATTTTAGTAATAGGAAAAGGTACACGACTGAATATGTGCTGGATGCAGCCTAACCGACTGCAAAACAGAGCCAGCACCGTTTACTTTTAATATGACATGGTATCACGAGGCACCAGGTCGTATTGGGATTGAACAGACAGGGGCGTAAACGAGGCCCGGGGCAGATGTCAGGGTACAGCGGTGTATACACAGTAATCGAACAAAACACAATGTGGTAGACACCACAATACTCTGGCATGAGAGAACAACCATGGATAATTGCGCTGCAATTTTCCCGCTGCCAGTGCTGTCGCACAGGGCAGGGAGGTGGTGCTGTGGGCTGAGCAGCGTGCAAACAGCCACATTAAATAAACACAAAGCAACTCCATAAATTAATACACGCAGCACGGGACACAAGCCAGCATGCGTTTGTCTTGCTAGGGGTGGTGTAAATAAGTGCATAATGCATTCTATGTGTGTGTGTGTGTGTGTGTGTGTGTGAGTGTGTGTGTGTGTGAGTGTGAGTGCCCGAAACCTGCCTGCTAATCTGTTGAACTTTTATTAGGGTCGTTTCTCTCTATCACTCACTCTCTCCTTCTCCACATTCACCAGGGAGGGGAAAATCATTCACTTGAGTGATCTGAAACAATTGAATGTATGCATGCCTGGACATATGTATCCCTCAAATGAGAAGTCCACCGAGCCTGGCAAGCCAGAATAAATGAATCGCCCACGCATAACACGCGATTAGGACGATAATTGGGTCTGCTAAAACCAGGGTCGAAAAATGTCAATCGTTTGGATTGACATTTTTGAGTTTGTGGTATCCAGTCACAGCACAGTAGGTGGGACAAGCGTTGTGGAGAAGTGACAACTAAACTCTGCCCACGTCTCATGTCGCCCATACCGAGCTCCGCCCATGTCTTGATTTGAATAATTTGATTGGTCAGCCCCCATACGGGCGGTGTCTGCCTGATCTGCTTTTTTAAAGTAAACTTTTTAAAGTAAATTATAAGTGATTATTCACAGCGCAGATTTTTTTTTGCAGTACCAGTATCAACCCTAGCGCCACACGCACACATGCACGCGAACATGCACACATCAGCATCGTGCATTCTCATCCATGCCTTGACGTCATCCTCAGCAACAGGTTTATTTTTTGGCACAGGACAATATGGGATTATCTAATTCAGGGTTAAAATTGATATAAACACAACATTACTCAAAAGACATAATGATGGCTTTTGGGTGACATTTCCAGTGAACATGATCATTGAATGTGCACAAGCATGTATGTCAGGCTAAATAACCTCTTCATAGAGAGAGACAGAGCGAGAGAGGATAGAGGGAGACAGAGAGGGAGGGAGAGCAAAAGCGAGAAAGGGAGGCGGCAAGATGAAATAAGAGAAATAGTTCTGAATGGAGGGACAGAGCAAGACAGAGACAGAGAACGGCATCAAGTTCTCGGATTTTGCGGATGATAGAAATGTTGTACGAGAGGGAGAGAGCGAGAGCACAGTATGTATGAGAGAGATGAACCTTCATGTTCGCTGTTATGAAGACGTATTCCTACTGCATTACGGATGATGCACCTTGTCAGGTATAAACACTTTATGTATGTTTTCATGCACGCGAGCGAGAGAGAGAGAGAGAGGGACTTGCAGTACCGAGAGCAGTGCGCGCGGGTGTGGCGTCGCTCTTGATCCAGAAGGACACCCAGGAGAGGACGACGGTGAGGATGCAGGGGATGTAGGTCTGGATGGTGAAATAACCCATCCTGCGTCGCAGCTCAAAGTACACCGTCATCAGCACATAGTCACCTGTGTAGACACACACAGCAGATTAATAGTCACCTGTGTAGACACACACAGCAGATTAATAGTCACCTGTGTAGACACACACAGCAGATTAATAGTCACCTGTGTAGACACACAGCAGATTAATAGTCACCTGTGTAGACACACACAGCAGATTAATAGTCACCTGTGTAGACACACAGCAGATTAATAGTCACCTGTGTAGACACACACAGCAGATTAATAGTCAGCTGTGTAGACACACACAGCAGATTAATAGTCACCTGTGTAGACACACACAGCAGATTAATAGTCACCTGTGTAGACACACACAGCAGATTAATAGTCGCCTGTGTAGACACACACAGCAGATTAATAGTCACCTGTGTAGACACACACAGCAGATTAATAGTCACCTGTGTAGACACACACAGCAGATTAATAGTCACCAGTGTAGACACACACAGCAGATTAATAGTCACCTGTGTAGACACACACAGCAGATTAATAGTCAGCTGTGTAGACACACACAGCAGAT
>OMKY01168955.1:0-11083 GCA_900302395.1 Bregmaceros cantori
ATGGTGACGCCACAGCTTTATCACTTCCTTGTGGGTGTGGTCTAACCAGTCTGACCACGCCTCCCAGGGGCCGCTGCAGGATAGAGTCCTTCTTGCAGTGGTCAGTAAGTCAAGCACTTTGTGTGTGTGTGTGTGTGTGTGTGTGTGTGTGTCTGTGTGTAAGCACAGCACTGTGGACATGTGTGTGTATATTTGTAATAGGAGTGGTGATGCATAGTTTAACTACTGTAAGTTTAGATTTATAAGACATGTCAACTCTTTAAATGTACTATCAGCTTAAATATCCAAGCGTTGCATGTGGTTTCTAGTCTCTTTACTCATAAAGCTGACAGACAAAAGAGAGAGTGTGTGTGTGTGTGTGTGTGTGTATGTGTATATCTGTGTGTGCATGTTTGTGTACTCATGCATCTGTTTGAAAATAGTAGCAGACAACAATCTCTCGAGTTTTGAGTGTTGCATATTTTGTGCCCGCTTGCAGCCACACAGCCCCGGATCCCCCTCTCTCGCTCACAAACCAACACTGCGCAAAGGTTTCAGGGCTGTGCCATGGGATGGTGTCGAAGAAGAGATTCCACCAGTCTGCTTTTTTGTCATCTCAACGGAAATATTAGCATGCAGCAAGAGGCATGCAAAACATCTAAAAATGGATGAATGGATCGAGCAGAGGACGTAAACATTCACTTTTGAGTGATTTGAGTCAAAAAGGTCACGCTGAGCTCACGCTGAGAAGAAAAGATGAGCCTGAACAAGGTGTTCAGGGCACTCACAGATTATCCCTCTTCTGTTTGCCAACACACATACACTATTAGGATTGGAACTAACGATTATTTTAATAGTCCATTAGTTTGGCGATTAATGAAACGATTAGTTTTAGGATTACGAAATCAATATTGTCAATTTGAAACATTCAAATTAGCTGGGAGGGAAAACATAATAATTGCACTAAACCCATTCCTAATCTTCATCTGCTTTAATAAAAAAATAGGTTTAACTGATGACTGATTTTACATAAACCGATCACTGATTTTACTGAGAGCAACGCCGCCGGTTCACATACCGTATACGGCTTTTCTGCAATGTCTCCCCCCGACTCTTCATCCCAGAGAGAGAGAGAGCGTGAAAGCAGACCTGCAGCATACTTATACACGAGACGGGAATCAATCTCAAGTAAGACTAAACCACAGGCAAGTGAATGGGGCTGGATGAAGCAGTCTAACCGACTGTGCCATAGAGCCAGCCCCCATACTCAAACTTCTAGACTGCAGCCCATATGCCCACAATGATAGAGACGAGTAGACAGGCACAGTTGTTTGATGAACGACTCAAACACAGCGTGCAGAGATTGTCCTGAAGAGCTGGAGGAGCAAAGTGGGGGCTAGGATTAACACAGTGACAAAGACCTCTTGTCAGGTCTTTACCAATGCTATCTGAAAAGTGTATCTTATAAAGATCTCCACAACCATTGAAAACCCTGCGGGTATTTCACAGCTGGACTCCGTCTGATAGATCAGGCAATGAGATACAACGAGAGCACAGGCAAATGAAACAGTGTGGACACCATTGTGTGTGTGTGTGTGTGTATGTGAAATGCATGTGCATTGTGAGAAAATGTGAAAACCACAAAAGAGTAAAAAGTAAAGTAAAATGTGCTGGCTTCGTTAGACCGCTGCATCCAGCACACATACAGTCTTGTGCCTGTGTCTGTGCACACCGCTGTCGTGAGATTGCTTCATAAGAGTGCTGCAGGTCTGGTTTTCCATTCTCTCATAACTCTTCACACTAACAAATAAAATGGGAAAATGCCAACTTGCACAAAAAAATATAAAAATTAAAACAAAAAATTAAGGTAAAATGATAAAATATAATAAAATATAGTATATAAAAAAATATACAGCTGTACATAGTCATGTACAGATGTATGTACACATGTACGCGTTTCACTGTGCATACAATGAAACAGATAATAGCACTGTCTGAAAGACGTACATAGAAGACAAAATGAACAATAATAAATTAAACAAAAACAAGGCAGAGAAGTGGCCCGGAACAATTGGTGAGGTAGTGGTGGGGTCTACGCGATAGCCAGTTTAAAAAGTCTTCAAGGGAGACACGTGGTGGCAGAGTGGTTCGAGAGCATCCCACAGGTTTGCATACCCTCTCCGGCTTTTCTGCAATGTCTCCCCCCGACTCTTCATCCCAGTTTCCGATTTAATCCTGTCACTATCACTCTCAATAAAGAATGAAAAACAGAGCCTGCGCCCAAAAAATAACTTGGAAAAAAAAAGTAAAAAATAAAATAAAAAAATACAAATTCAATCGAGACAGCCAACCCCAGATCTTGGGGGAAGGCAAATAGATAGTGTGAGGGGAAAAAAAGAATGAAGAGAATAAATGAATGATGGTATATGAAAAGGCACGTCTTTGTGACAGTTCGCTCTGTCACAAAGAGTGACAGAGCGAACAAGAAAGAGAGAGCGAGGTTGTGTTGTAGCGAGAGAGAGAGAGAGAGAGATGGAACACAGCACAGACGGGTGAGAAGCAAAAAGCCTCGGATCGATCAGCGCTACATGCAACACGATGCAACGGCAGCGATGAGACAATGAAATGCTATTAATGGCCCTTCTCTGGTCGGTGCGAGGGAAAAACACAGATTGGCATTTAGAGAGCTGACACGAACGAGTGCTACACTTTGCCACTGATCCTGACGCACAAGAACACACTGTGCCAACAACCTCAGGAGATAAGACGCTTTGCGCTTCATATTTCACACGAAAAGTATACTGTGTGACAGTTGTAGCAGCTACCATATAGGATAAGTGCAAGACGCTTGTGCAAAAACGAAGAGCGGATATAACTGCACCATTCTGTTCATTCTCTTTCCAAGCCAACACAGAGATATAAAAACACTAGCAATAATAATAATTATAATAATAATAATATATGAATCGGTCCATTTTGAATTCAGCCATCTTGAGAGTGTCAGCCTCCACAATTGGTGAATGAACCTACCCTAGACCATAAACACACTGAATCTGGGATAAATCCAATCATCCGTTCAAAAGTTAGCACGTTAATATTAGGGATCTGCCGCCATGGCGGATGCGGCTGCGGTGGCGAACCATTAGATACCCATAGCTCCACATTTTGGGGGTACAAAATAGTGATATAATTAGTGTAAGGTAGCTTTCAAGACCTTCATTTCAGTATAAAAGTTCAAAAACACAGTTAAAACACAAAAAAATCACGCAACATAACTCTACGCAATCACTTAGAGGAGAGAACTTAGACTGAAGAGATGTGCTCTGAAGACATAGTTGAGGATAATGTTTAGTGAACCTGCAAACATCAATACAAATATTTTAGTGTTAAAGTGGTCAGCGTTGTTAATATTCATATTATATATGTTAATATTTAACAGTTAATATTTAAGCGTGTTTCCTACTACTCTGTCATCTTGTTGTTGATGTTTTTTAAATAATAATCATAGACTTTAAGGTACCTTTCAAGACCCTCAAAGTTGATGTCAAACTTAAGAACACAGTTAAAACACAATTCAAAGACACAAGCAATTGTGCAGAGAAGTTCAACAATATGCCTGTATATTGTCTATACATTTTTGGAGAAGGTTTTGAAAGAGCGTATAGAGTCCATGTTTCGGATGTCAGAGGGGAGTCAGCTTAGGGGCAGATTGACCAAAGACACGTGCTAGTCTCAAACCGCAGACTTTTTTTATTATTATTTTTTTTTCTTTCAATTTGGCCATATCGCTCAGCCGTAATTATAGGCATTTTCAGACATTTTCAGGAGAGACATCTGTGTGTGGGTAGATGTGTTTGCTTCGGTTGTCTGCCATGCTGGCAGGCGACTCGCTTTACAAACCACTGAATTTGTGTCGTGATGATTACTCAAAACTCCTGCGCGGCAGCAGGTAGCGCGTCTCATCTGTAACGACTCTCCGAGTTTGCGCTGCACGTACACTTGCACGCGCACTGCGCCATGTACACACAACTTCTCAGACTCTTTCTCTGGTTTCCACGCTCCCTCTCTCTCGCACTCATGCTTCCTTTCTCTCTCTCTCCTCTCTCTCTCTTTCACTTTGTCTTGCTCTTCCTCTTTCTTTCGCACTCTCTCTCTCTTATTCTCACCACACTTCTTCTCTCTCTCTCTCTCTTTCTCATGTTTCCTTTTTCTCTTTCTCTCTCTGTCTTTCTTTCTCTTTGTCACTCTCTCTCTTTCT
Organism: Bregmaceros cantori; assembly: GCA_900302395.1. NCBI lineage: Eukaryota > Metazoa > Chordata > Actinopteri > Gadiformes > Bregmacerotidae > Bregmaceros > Bregmaceros cantori. The sequence goes on from OMKY01168955.1 coordinate 4,238, forward strand.
CTGTCTCTCTCTGTCTCTCTCTCTCATTCTCACATTTCCTCTTCCTTTCTCACTCTCTCTCTCTCATTCTCACCACACTTCCTTTCTCTCTCTTGCGCGCGCGCTCTCTCTCATTCTCACACTTCCTCTCTCTCACTCCTTTCTCTTGCTCACTCCTTCTCTATTGGTCTCTCCAACATTTACGCAATTCCTTTCTCTTTCTCCATCCCCTCTCTCTCTTTCTCTCTATCTCTCCCTCTTCTCTCGCTCTCGCTCTCTCTCTCTCACTTCATCCAAATTAATTTGACACATTTCTTGTGTTGAAAGTGTTGAAAAAACATCAGGTAATCCTTTCTTCGGGTGGTCTTTTTGTTCTACTGGCCAATGCCCATTGAGAGAACAGTTCTGAAAAGAGGTGAGGTCGCTGTGTGCACGTGTATGTCTATGTGTGTGAAAGCTAGGGTTGCCAAATATATCAAGTTAAAATAATGAATGCTGCGATGGGCGCCTCTCGCTGTGGTGTCAGTGTTGCCCTAGTGGAGACACTTTTCGATAGCATAACCCTGGGTCCACAACGTGAATACACGCTCCAACAATGAAAAATAATGTCCTCCCATTCCATAGTAGGTCCATAGTATCAGAAAGCCTCCATGAGCTGGATTGATAACCCAACATCAAAGAAATGTATCAACGCATTTTTTTTCAAGTTATTTCCTCGGCTTAAGCGGCATTTTCACCATATAAGTGCTGGAAGCAGGTGTCTTACCGACTGCGCCACAGAGCCAGCACACCACTTCAGTTTTTACGTAAGCTGTCATGCAGAATGAAAGTCCTGCCTCGCATGGTGCTGCACCACATTAACTAATATTGCTAAAGATGAAACGATTTTCAAATATTACATTAACCAAATTTTGAGAAGTGCATACAACCATACATATGCATAACCCCATGACCCATAACAGGTTACGAGGGAATAACTGATCATAGCTATATTACGCAATGGAACAGTTGGCAAACCTAGTGCATGCATGAATGTATGTGGGAAGACAGAGGGACGATATACACATGTCTGCCAAAGTCATGCTGATAACATACTGGTCATGGACATTTTCTTGAAACACATTCAACACATTATGTGATGAACATCTGTTTTCGACAGATTCCAAGCTAATCCTATCACCATCACTCATAAAAAATAATGACAAATGGCACTTGCGACATAGTCTCTCTCTCTCTATCTTGTTATCAAAGTGAACTGTTCAATATAAATACATTATAATTGTCACTATAAATGACATAAATGTCATTTATATGCCATATCACACAGCTGTACCTAACATCCCTTACATTTCATATTAATGTCCCATCTGTTATTTTTGTTTTTTCTGCCCCAAACATGTATTTCCCATTTTCCCAAGTCAGAGCATTTTCAATGTAAGCTAATCACTGCACAATTTCGCACTATGCGCTTTGCATTCCAGACGACTGTCTGAAACACTTCAATGATCTGCCTTTCATCACATCAGCTGTTTCATTAGCATGTATAATTATCAGGAAGTAGCGCATGTCTATGCCTGTATTAAAAAGTGCCGCTTCCAAGGTGGCAAAAAGCTTGAACAAAAGTTCTACAAGAAGTGTGAGGCGTTGATGAAGCATAGATCTGCATGATATAGCAATTTATTCCAAGCCTTTCATTTGCAATCATTTTGACACAATTCACACTGCTGTTTGAAGATCTACCACATATTTTGTACAAAGTATATATAAAGATAACAGATTATATGGTATGACAAAAGAATCTGACCCTCTGGGGAAAATGGTGTTTACAACTTTTCTATTGAAAAAATGCCTTTCACTGCTATAACTTCCATGTTCATTTTGAATGCACGGTTTGTGTTAAGTCAAGACGTTTTGTGTGCTGTCATTGTCCACCCATAATCAAAAAAGCCACCATTATGCACATGGGACCATACATGGGATAAAAATTCCCTCCCAACAAGGAATTATTAGATCAACATCAGCATTTTTCAGCAACGCAGACTTCCTTAGATGTCCTACGGAAAACACATACTCACTGCCAAAGACGTCAGGAGGCATATTTTTAGAATGTAGAAAATGTAAATCCCAATTTTTCCTGGAAAGTAGAGATAATCTTCTTTACATTGTTGTACATACATTGTTATGGTCAGATAGCATTTATGGAGAATATTTGGGGGGCCATCAACCATCAGTGCACAACATTTAGTGTTAATTGAAAGAGTTAGCATGAATGCTATACCACCACAAATATGTTCCTTCTTCTTTAAAGGCATTCCTTTGAGAACCTCTGTTCTGTGTAATATGTAATATGATGGTCTGCCAGCTGGGGCTGTCACATAGACATATGACAAAAGTAAAACCTTCATTTCAACTATTTACAAAGCCAGATGCCCCAGTTAGTCCTCAGAAGGCTAATGATGAGTAATGATGGCTGGCTCTGCCTAGACCGCTGCATCCAGCCCAGTCTTGTGCCTGTGGCTTTATCTCACAATCTCATGAGCTGTATGGCACCTAAAAGCGGCCACACCGATAATCGGTCGAGCCATAGTTTTAATATTGTATACCCCTCTCCATGGTCCTACAGGTACTACTACCAGCCATCAGATTTGGTGGTCATTGAAGACGAAGAACCGGAAACGAATTATGCAGCCCAAAGCCCGGCGGACGCTCTGTGGTCTGTGGCGGGAATGCACCACAGGCTCACGTCAAGGGCTATCGCCTGCCTAGCAAACAGGTGAAGAAGGAACCCACGGACGAGAACTTTTACCCCAAGCTCAACAGTAAGTCGGTAGAAGACGGCCTGCAGCCAGTGCACATGCTGCAGGGCGGCCGGACTCAGGCCATGACCAACATAAGTATGCTACAGGTCTGCATACCCACTCTCTCATCCCGCTTCACACTAACCCTATCAATAGAATGGAAAAATGGTGCTGCGCACCAAAAACGGCTGGACATAAAACTTAACATAAAAACACTGCTTTCACTTCCATACTATTGTATATACTATACTATACTATACTACTAAACTATACTTTTACTTGTAGTTGATACAAACATTGAAGGCACAGCACCACAGTTGTCAAGTCTGCTGCTCCACTACCACAAAACTGGCCAGGAAAGAGGTATCTATGGCTATTTTGTTTACGACGTCAATAACTTAGTGGTCGGTTAGCACCCGCCGGCTACAGCCACAACCAACGGGCGCTTGGAGTTCACGGCCCATTGAGTGCTGATGGAGTCGCGCCCCGCGGTTCGCTGTCGGCGACGAGTTGTTGATGGTAAACCATTGCGCGCAATACTGATGTTTAGGGACATTTTTTTAGGGGGCCAGTTGGGTGCAGTATCCCTCACTCTGTCTGCTGGTGCGTACGTATATTATGAAGCTTATGAACATGGATGGGTGTTTGTACGTGTCGTGATTGTCCATGTGTCCACATTCTCGTGTGCATTTTGTTTAGTGGCTCCTTATGCTTAGAGATTTGAATGTCTGCGTGAACATTTCTTTAATCGCAAAGCTAAACTAGAAGCACTCAGAGAGTGCAAACCTCATGCCAAAACATGTAGACGCTATTATGTTAATTATAGGCCACAGAAAGGCACCAAAATTGAATTACTTGTCACCAGTGGTAAAATATTTTCGCAATCTGCTGGACGTGGAACGCGAACCCGGGTCTCCAGGTTGGCAGACCGCAGGGCTAACCACTACACAATCTGAGCTGAATTTGTACCACGCAGTAGAGTGGAGGCAGCAGAAACTGCTGCACGTTTCTGCAGTTTGTAAGTTCATAACAGTAGTCAAAGTAGATGCTATTGTGTTATGTTACTTATATGCTACAGAATTGCACCAACTCTACTAAATTTCATCTGTACACAACTTTTTCAGTTATACTGCTGACAGACAAACCAACGCGACCGAAAACATAAACTGCTCGGCCCAGCTGGCGCAGGTAATAATCACATGCATTACAGGAAGAGAACAATTGTTAAGCTAGCACACGTATGAGAAAGAAAGAGACAGACGACCCAAACAATGGCGGAATGTTTAGGACTTGGTGTGTGAATCCCCATTCTGCTGTAGGCGGAGGTAGATACTGTAATGGAGGTAATAGTTTTGTGTGTTCCGCCGTCGTGGCAGATCCCTCGTGTTACGGCGATAACATTTGAACAGCTGGATGGATTTGTCCCAGATTCTGTGTGTTCATGCTCCAGGGCAGGTCCATGAAATGATTCGATTTTGGAGGCCGCCACTTTCAAGACAGCTGCATTCAAGATGGCTAAGTTTTTGTTTGGACGATAACTTTTGACTGGGTGGATAGATTTGATGGAAATTGTTAAATTATGTTTAATTATGTATACAGTATATAAAACTTGAAAATAAAAACATAGAAGAACTGCAAAACTGTAAAAAAAAATAATAATTGAAAATACTGAATAAGCAATATAGGCTTTGGCAATATAACAATAATATTGTATATTGTGATTATTCAAAATATCGTCAGTGCCATACACAATATCGGGATTATCGTCAGTAGGTCTTTCAAAGCTTGTGTACAACAAGTATAACTCTTGTCATTTTTAATGCTACGTACCAAGGAGGCAATCGACAGTCCGGGAGTAATCATTTAATAGCTTACATCTACTAAATGATTTATATTTTATACATAATTCAATATTAAACTAAACAAATGTGTTCTGTTTATTGTCTTGAAAGAAGTTTCATAGTATATTAATACCGTAGGGCATAAATGTCCTTCTCAGGCAAATCATCAAGTACTGCTACTATCAAATGGCCACCGAATCAAGTTGGATTCTTATCAGATTTTTTTTTTTTTTTTGGGTGAGACAATATTATTGTATATCGTCATATTTTCAATTCACAATATCATGATACGAAAATGTAAATATCGTCCAACCCTAAAGCAATACGACTTTTTTAAAAGAAAGATGTATATTACACCAAGGTCAAGTGCACGTTATGCCATGATATAAATACTGCCCCGCTTTACATTATGCTAATGTTTTCAGTCGTGATTTCAGATTTTCTCGAGTCAACAGTGTTCTATTAATTGATTCATCTAATCACCGCAGCCATAGTGACAACACACCACACATACACACAACGTCCCCACACACACATAGACACAGTACCTGTTTGTGGACGAGTGATGTGTAAGTATGAGGAAAATAAGTGCAACAGACTGTTATCTGCCCTGTGCAGCGCTGATAACCGCCCGGTTATCAACATGCCGTCTAGTCCATCTCCCTACCCCCAGCCCTCCCGCTGCATCTCATGGCAGGTTCACGCTACACCATTCCGGCCACCACTCTCCCATTGCTGACAATTTGCAGACTTAAATCCAGAAAAGGGTTGAATTGGTGCATTTGTATTTCACATTTGTATACTCCAGGGAATCCCCAGTGGGGAATTCCTTCCCTGAATAAAATCCTTCTCAAGCTTCAGGAAGAGCCATGCACAGGAAGATGGTGATGCCAGAGCATCGGCTAAGGCCAAATATTTGTAAATACATGGGTAAGAGTCATTTTTAAAAAATCATATCATGTCTATTTATCAGGAGTGTGCAAGGGCGGTCAGCGAAATATTTATCCATGTATTTATGTAGGGTGAATTGCCCTCATGAGGGCCACTGCCTCCAAGCTCTAGTGGCTCAGTGGAACTATGGTAAAAGCAAACTATGGTAATATGTCTAAAATTAATTAACACAATACATTAAGCTGCAAAAAAGGGCCCACATTAGGGCAATCCACCATATTCATCCACGCTATCTCCTCTTTTAATTGTGTCCACCTATAGATCACTTTTGTATCGTGGCAATGTCCATTAATGTTGTTGTTCAGTCAGTTTGTATTGGAGTATGCAACACTGGATATAATGACACATTTACCTTTAGGGACTTGTAAGTTTCACCTCACAGTTATATCACAATTATAAAAGAATCAGACCCAGCGAACAAACAAAGAGGGTTGTTCCTGACGTTGGAGTGACTGCACAGACCACAGTTCAAGGTTTGCAGTTCAGAGAAGTCAAAATTAATGTGTGTGTTGGATGTGTTTTTCACTGAACTTTGATATCACAAAGAGCCTGATATCTAGCTATTGGAATGTTAGGGAGTGAACGCTGGGTACAAAGACCACTCAGTATGAGCTGTTGTCAAAATTATGGTCAGAGAACCACAGAGGCTATTAAGAAATGTCTAAATATATTTTATGTATAACTTCAATATTTCTGACAGTCACCAAAAAGTTAACAAGTCGTGCTGCCCAGTAGCTCAGTTGGTTGGGCAGTGTACTGGAAAGCACGCATATGCCTCAATGGCGCGGTATTTTCACCCCAGGTTAGGTCTATGTGACAGAGCAGTAGAGCAAGTACAGCTGTGCAGCAGAGTGACTACAGGCACTAGGTAGGTATCACCTAGGCTAGGATTTGACAGGAACATATTTCAGTATGTATATTTGTCTATCTGTTCCTTTAAGACACCACTGAAATTTTTTATTTCCTCTTTTGGCGTAAGCACCATTTTCCATTTTATTGAGAGGGTTACTTCAAAAGTGGTACGAACCTGAGAACGAAATAACAGGCACCATACATGTGCTGGGTGCAGGTGTCTTTCCGACTGCGCCACAGAGCCAGCCCAACATTACCATTTTGATTTGCTTCAGTTCCCTTAACTAAGTGATGGAATGACTGATTTAAAAGGTAACTAAGCTCACTCATTGCTTAAAAACTGAACATAGACTATTTGTTGCACTATTGCTTACATTCGTCATCTACAGGCAGCAGTGCACCTCCATGGTCAGATCCTCTATTAA
>OMKY01168969.1:4212-20766 GCA_900302395.1 Bregmaceros cantori
GTCCTCGATACCCCCCATTCTTCGGCAGAAGCACCATTTTCCATTTTATCGATAGGTTTAGTTCGAAAGTGGGACGAGAGAGATCAAGGGAGGATCTTACAGAAAGGTCGGCGAGGAGAACTTGCAACACTGTGAACTGTCGTTAAGATATTAGTCTTATCATGTTTTCCCAACGAGTCACGGTTTGCTGATTCCACATTGGATCATTTCCCAAATGTCTAGCGATGTGCGATGCATGGATGATGCATTGGTTCTGGCTCGCCAAGCTACACCAGAATCAGTGATTTTCAGCACCGAATCTGACACTCACCAGGATGGAGCCAGAGAAGAGACTGAGGGAATAGAAACTGTTCAAAACAAAGCTACGTCAAAGAGGAAAGCTGTCCTCTTTCAACCCTTCAACCTTGCATCTTGGCCACTTGGCAGGGATACCCCGTTTCCCCCCATTATTCTCATTTCTTTAATCCTCGGCCATTCGTACAAAACATAAGATATCACAAATAAAAAAGCCATGAAATCGTTCTAGTCATGTCCAGTTTTTAATTTAACTTTAGCTTGTCATACAGGTTCACTATGTTCTCTGCTCTGTAATTTATTGCTTGAGAAATATTTTATTATGTGTTAGATGTGCATCTGTTGTTCATAGCTGCCTTAAAAAAAAGGAATAAAAATAAATAAACGTGAACTCTTGTAGGTCTGTGGCTGTGGGTCATTTTGTTCTGTTCTTGTAAAGCACTTTGTGTTGCTCTGCATGAAAGAGTAGCCATAACAATTACATTTTATTGTTACTTCAGCAAAATATTACTCAAGTAAAAGTAAAAAGTAGTCATCCAAATAGTTACTCAAGTGAAAGTAGAAAGTACTATACAAAAAAGTTACTTGAGTACTGAGTAACTTTCAGTAATAAAATAGAACTAGGACAAATTCTCTTTTTAAAATATACAGAAAGAAAGAAACTGAAAGGGAGAGAGACAGAGAGAGAGAGACAGAGAGAGAGAACGACTGAGAGAGAGAAAGCACCTGAGAGGGGGAGAGTGAGAGAGATATGACGCCAACATGGCTGCCTTAAGAAAAAAGGAATATAACTAAATAAACATCAACTCTTGAATACTAACTAGGCAGCAGCTTTGATGCAGACACTCTCCCTATTAGAGGCTTCTTGGAGACACCCGATCCCTATATACATTTACCGTCTTCTCTACATATGTTGACACACACATGTGTGCATATTGTATTCCATCTGCTCTGCTATGGTTTTCATTAGAGAGCGTAGAAAGCCACAGACGCTGTGTCTTGGAGGGTTGTGTGTCTGTGTGTCTGTGTGTGTGTGAAACTTTTTATGCATGTGTGCGTGTGTTTCTTAATGGCCACTCGATAAATTGTGTGTGTCACCATTTCATTGGCCAGATGACACATAGCACTGTTTCAGCAGTCGGTCTGCTCAGCTCTCTAACACAACAATTCACTGGAACAAAATATCATCCTTAGCATTACATTTACCCCGTTACAATGTTTTGGGATGCTTTTAAACTTTTTTTTACTTGTTTTCCACAAATTGCTTTCTACCTTTACTTGGGTAAGATAACATACTTTGTACGTGTGACATACATGTACAGTGATATTCATCCTCCGCATTTAACCCATTCCTGAGGAGCGGTGGAGCGCCCGGGGGCCAACTCAAGATTGTGAGCCAGTACCTTGGCTAGGGGCACTGACTGGAGCAGGCTAGACCATAACTAGAACATGGTTTTTTTGGAGGGTAAACCGGAGTGCCCAGAGGAACCCCGCACAGACACGGGGAGAACATGTAAACTCCACATAGAAAGGACCTGTCCAGGTTGGGATTCAAACCCAGGACCTTCTAGCTGTGAGGTAGCAATGGTAACCACTGCGCCACGGGCAGCCCGGTAAATTTGAGGTGGGGGAAAAAAAAATACTTTTTTCTCACTACTATTGAGATGTCAGCAAGTCGATACTCATGACACTTTTTATTCTACGTTGATAATAGCAATTGAAGGACATTTAGAATAGAAAAAATGTGTGATTAATTTGCGATTAATTATGAGTTAACTATGACATTAATGCGATTAATCACAATTAGAGAGAATGACACAAATGATTTATTATTACTCGAAGTTACTTAGTACTTTCAGCACTTAAGTAACTTTTTTCTAGAATACTTTTTTGCTTTTACTTGAGTAACTATTTGGATGACTACTTTTTACTTTTACATGAGTAATATTTTGCTGAGGTAACAATACTTTTACTTAAGTAATTTGTATCGCTACTCTGCCCATATCTGCATAATAGGATGACAATGAGCTGAAATCTAAATGAATCTCTCATGAGAACAAGGTAACATTCATCACCCAGAGTGCCAGCTTAAAAACAACAATGATGCCTGGTTTTATAACTCACCGTCCCAGTGGTAGCAACGACATTTTACAAAGTAAACAAGAAAGCACAGAACAATGCCATAACGTTTCACAAAGATTCCTGCAATTCAGACTATCCGGCCTTTATCTATTACCAACACTGTGTCAGAAAACAAACACCAAAACGTAGCCGCAAACAGAAATTCTGTCTGCAGAATTTCCAAATTGTCCAAATGCATTTATTATGTCTTATTGTGACACATATTACAACTAGAAGCACTCAGAGAGTGCAAACCTGCACCGTAGTGGTACAAAAAATAGTACTTTTAGTGCTATCAATATGTGCTCCTAGAGTAGCGTGATTGCAATTGACGCCACCGGCGAACATGCTCAGCATAAGCCAACTACATTTCCCAGTGACCCCTGGACCTGGAAGTCTGGTCATGTGACCGCGGTAAACACCCATCGATCTATCGGTAAGTTGGTGATTAAGTATGATCATGTTACTTATAGGCTACAGAAATGCACCAAAATCATTCATGTTAGTGGCGCTGTGTCTACCGCAGCATCCGCGAGTTTGACAAGGCTCGTCGACTCGTCTGCAATCTCTACCCCCGATCTCTTCAACCCAGTTTCCGACTAATCTTGTCCAATAAAGATGGAAAAACGACACTGACGCTGGAAAAAATAACTTAAATTTAATCACTTCTTCCGTTGGTCAGTTCCAACAACTCTACAAAATTTCATCCAGATCTGTGCTCAAAATTTTCAGTTATCCTGGCGACAAACAGACAGACAGACAAATAGACGTGACCAAAAACCTGACAAATAACCTGCTTCATGGCTCAGGTAATAAGATTATAAGTAGTCTGATACGAGCCAAACTTGCCCACAACTACAGTTTATTAAACTCACTTTATATCACGAGATGTGCCAGGTACTTACTGTTACAAAAATCACTCTTAAGTGATTTCCCTTCTCTCCCCACACGCCACTCTCTCACTTTCTCTCTTTCTCTCACTACTTATCTTTCTCTCCCTCACTTTCTCAGTTTAGTCTTTGCCAACATTGGGCAACAATACACGCATCATCTAGAAAAAAAGGAGCTCAGAAGGCCCCAGCCGTGGACCACATCATGAGATCTGACATGTTTGTGGCGCTACACGGGAACACTCGGTTCACAGCGATCAGCACAGGGAATTTTCAGGAGGCGGCGTCTGGGACGATGTAAAAACTGATTCTCCTCAAAAGAAGCACAGACACACAACTTTCAATGGGTTGTGTTTTTTTTATTATTATTATTTGAATAGCCTACTTTGAGCATCTTGGAGCTCAGTACCTCAGAGATAAGATACTTTATTTCAGGTAATTTCTTCCTCCGCATTTAACCCACCCCTGAGGAGCGGTGGGCAGCTGTGTGTTGCAGAGGGCCAGCTCCAGAGCATGGTTGCCGCCGCCAAGCCGCGGGGCCACCGTGCAACAGCCCTATGGACGCGGGCGTCGGCGACAAAGCCAGTGTTGACGCAGAACTGAGCAGCGCGTCAAACGCAAGACATGGACAAATGTTAAGTCAAGCGTCAAAAATGCAGGAAGACTGTCATGTCAAATTACCACGTCACATTTAGCCTGGCGAGCCAAAACCAACATCCACATTGGTTCCTGCTCGCACGTGATTAGAGCGATCATTGGGAAAACGTTTAAAAAAAAAAAGGGTCAATCAAATCATGTTATCCAATCACAGTGTTACACGTCTGCCAGAGCGGCCAGACGAACGGGGCGAGTCGTCCGCGGACCGCGCATCTACATCTGCTCCACCATCGGCCGCGGAGCTCCCATCGCCCCCAGCTGCCGCCCGACCCCGGAGAGACGCATCCACATTTCCTCTAAACAGGTAACCTCGACCTGACCTGTCACTCGCCAATACCTTGACAAGATCGAATCTAACTTTATAATCCTTCGGATTTACCACTTACCTGGTCTCGTCTTTCTCCTGTGTCCAGCGTGCCCCTGGGGATCTTGCACCCGCGCCCGATCCGACCCCGATGGACCAGGAGGACCAGATAAGCATTCCGGACGACTCCGACCGCATGGACGAGTCGTGATATTGTTTAACCTTTTGTATTGTTTCTACCTTTTGGTCCTAGAGACCTAAAACTAACTATATTGAATAAAAGGGTTTTCAACCTTCTGTTTGTCTCTCTCTGGGAAAACTAATATATTCCAAAGTTGACTTGTGACACACAGCGGGTGGGAAAGGCGGCGTGGAGGCGTGACAACCAAACTCCGCCCACGCTTTGTGTCGTCTATATCAAACTCAGCCCACGCCTCAAATAATTCGATTGGTCCACCCGTATACGATTTTCCCAGACACAATGTACCATCTAGCGATGTGCGATGCGTGGACAATGCGTTGGTTCTGGCTCGTCAGGCTACTTCAGATTCACATGATGTCTCCCAGAGCCAGCATAGTGTTGAGTGAGAGGAGATTTCAAACCAGTGCACCAACTAATAATTCTCCCCGTCTGCTCATCTGGAGCTGTCAGTGATAAACTCTTGATGAATGTGTTGTTCATTATTTCTGTTGGTATCTTCTCTATGTAAGTATTTCTAACACATGGCTCATGGCGGCCACCGAGCGTCACCAGAGGTCAACGTACTTATAGACGTTGCCAACGTGTTGATCCACTTAGGCAGCACATGGGGACCCTTTAGAACTGCACATTGGTTCTGTTGGAGAGCATGGCTGAGGAATCGCACAACGTGTGTGTGTGTGTGTCTATGTTTGTGCGACTAGGGGTGCCACGATTAGTCGATTAACTAATCGATTATGAAACTAGAAGCACTCAGAGATTGCAAACCTGCACCAACCCCCTAAACCTAGTCTAATGTAAAATTAAGAGAAAAAAAAAGCGCAATTTGCAGTTTGGAAAAAAATGAAAACTCAGGACGTTGGCATAAGAGTCAGGCACGCTGCCACTGCGCTATACAAGCTGATGCATATCTTGGGAGCCGACAACCTTAAGTTGCTGTTCGTGGAGCGTCCGCCATGTTTGAATTCTGAAAAATCCCGAACGCGATGGGAAATGTTCGGAAATGGCACCGCCGGTCAAAAATGGCATCGGCCGTTTGGGAGACTAAATGCCGCTTGGGCGCAGCTGTGGGCGACACACGTGACATCACTACGGAGAACAGGAATCGCTCCTCAATATCAAATCAAACTTTATTAATATAGCACTTTTCATGCAGAGAAATGTTACTTATAGACTACAGAAATGCACCAAAATTGAATCACTTCTTTGTTTCGTCATTTCCAACAACTCTGGAACATTTCATGCAGATCCGTGCTCCACTTATCGAGGGGACAAACCAACGTGAAAACATCGGTAATTAATCGACAACTAATGTTATGCTTGTAACAGCTAGAGATGGGCAGTTGTACCTTACAATTACATTTTCAAAATAAGTATTCTCTGAGTTGCATTTTCCTAGAATAGGGGATAGAATGTAATATAATTCCTTTATGAAGAATAAATAAATAAAATAAGGACCATTGCTGTAACTTGTAAATATGAATGGAGTTCCTTTATATACGACCACATTCAAAGCACCATTTTTAGAAGTTAAAAATATTAGAATAACTATGTTCATACTGTCTGACATAAATGCATACTATTATACTTATTTCTTATTCAAGATAAAGTTAAAGAGTTAACTTTATCTGCTAAAGTTAAAAAAAATAATTGGAATGCAGGGAATTGTCGACTTGGTTGTCTTTGTATTGTATATCATGTCATTGAATACATTTTTATGCGTAACTGTGAATAATTACTTTTGAAAAAAATTAACCTCCCCCATGTGTGTGTGTGTGTGTGTGTGTGTGTGTGTGTCCCTGTGTGATAAAGACACAATGAAACACACATTGTGTACAACGGGGAGATATTTTTTGTTGAGTATGCAACTTGTGTTCCAGGACCCAGAGACGATGGATGACAGAAGAAAAGAGAGGAGCGGTATCTGACTATCTGTCATCACGGTTGACCATGAAACAGGATTCCAAGAACGGTTCCATAGCGTTCTGATTTATTCCCCAGAGTTAGAGAATGACTTGGCGTTCAGCGTCTGTCATAAATAACACCCTCAAGCGACCCTCGCTCTGGGGAGTAATGACGGTGACCCGCCTAGAGAGGGCAGCAGTGAGCTACACAGAAATAACGATCCCAGACCCGCAACCACAGACTAGTAGACGGATGTCTTATTGGAGTAAAAGTAAAAAAAAACATTTGCTAAACAAAAACTTGAGTAAGAGTACAAGGTACTGAAGTCAAAGTAAAAAGAACAGGCTATGAAATATACTCAAAAATATCTTTGAAAGTATAAAGTACAGGGTCTCAAGAGTCAGGACTCAAAAGTATTTTTTTAAAGTAAAAAGTACTAAAAAATGAGCCGCTAATGTCATGAAGAAATGCATTTCTTAACTTATGTTAGTGGGGGAAATCCCTATGTTGCGAAATCGCTATTTCATGAAAAATGATGTGTCATTTAGTGGTTAGGGTAGGGGTTAGGGTAGGAAAGTGGTTAGGGTAGGTGTTAGGGTAGGGGTTAGGGTTAACCACCAAGACACCTAACTTGGCTGAACATAGTGATTTTGGAACATAGTGGTTAAGGTGTTAGTGTACAGAGTTTACATGACATTACACTTAACGTTAATAGCTCTTAATTGGTGTCACTGGGCAAACAGTATATTTAGATAGTTTATTAAAAAATAAGTCTATTTTTGGAAAAGTAAGGAGTATAAAGTATTCATATTTGTGGGGAAAGTGGACTGACTCCAAGTAAACAGTTGGCAGAGAAATACATACTTCGAAAACTACTAGTTACTTGAAAATGTATTAAGTACAGTACTTGAGTATTGGCAGAGGTGGCAAAAGTACAGGGATTTCTAACTTGAGTAAGAGTAAAATACATTTGTAAAAAAAAAAAACAACTCGAGTAAGACTACAAAGTACTGATCCAAATATCTACTTAAGTAAAGTAAAAAGTACAGGCTGAGAAATATACTGAAAACGTATTTTTGAAAGTATAAAGTACCAAGTACCAAACATGAATTTGCCTTAACACTTGACACGCAATATTTTTGAGGGTCACACCCAGAGACTAAATGAAAATAACTTATTAACTGCTACTGTACTCAGTGCATTACCGTGTACCTCCCCCTACTGACTCATTCACGCTATACATGTAGTCCTACCATGTTGTTGCAGAAAAGAAAAAAGAAACAACCCTGATTTGGGAGTAGAGTAAGGAGTAGAAGTACTGATATTTTTGTTAAAAAAACTACTGAGTAGAAGTAAAATGTACTCACAGAAAATAGTACTTTTACAGTACAGTACAGATACTTGAAAATTCTACTTAAGTACAGTACTTGAGTATCTGTACTTCATTACTTGCCATCTCGGTACAAACCAGAACCACATGTCTGCAGCCGAGCCGTGCAGTGAGGTCTGATCACACTTTGGAATAATTTGTTCTAATTATGGTTCTCTTGATTCCTCGGAGCTCAGACGATCGCTCAGAGACAGAAGACCTGCTCCATTGACCGCCCGCCAGCAGCATAGGGGAGTGGCGGGTTAGACGCACGTTACCGCTGAAACAGCAACATGACAGTTGCTGTCTAAATCTAAGTGTGTTTTAATTTGAGCATGTTACGCAAACTGGAGTCATCAACTGAGCGAGCAACACTACATAACATATGAGACGGGAGTGTGATTAAAATGCTTACCAAAGAATGAGAGGAGAGAAAAACAATGATGTGTCACTCCTCGTGATTTGTTTGGGGCTTGGCTTCTTCTCAATTGTCACGCCGGCAAATCCCAAGCAGAAACCCCTGCTGCAGTTTACACTCAGTATTTTTTAAACAGCTGGTAGGAAGTACACTTCAATGAGCTAAAATGAATAAATGGAAATAATTTCTGGGCTGTATTCTTCTTATTAGTGGTGTGATTTTTTTGTTCTCAGAACCGTTCCACCACAACACTTAAGGTTCCTCATAGTGTGCAATGTTAAGTTTAGTTTTGTTCATACAAAAATATTTATTCGACTTTCAAACTTCACATTCACTTCCTCGTCTGTCCACAAGATGGAGCCCCAGATGCACGGGGCTTGGTGACTGACAGTGAAAGTTGGATGGATGCACAACCGGAAATAGTCTCCCAGACATAGGATATGTTCAAATATATAGAGAACAACTTTTAACCAGTTTTTCGTTTCCGTTTCTGCTCTGCGTAAAATTCCTCAAAATTCCGTTCGTTTTCGTTTGAACCGTTCCGAGCCCTGGTTTTTAGTGTGTGTGTGTCATTGTGACCCGAGAATGCGTTACATTCGTTGAACACACAGAGTTAACATCTCCTCCTGTCTCTCCTTGTGGTGGCGTCACTAAAAACTTCGTCTCATTGACCGGCAGCAGGAATGCAGCTCGGTATGCATTTGACCGGAGTGTTTTGACACACTCTTGTGGCGTCCTTAGTCCTTACCTCCCGGTGCAGCTGAACGTGTCATCCCCCTCCCCCCCCCACCCCAGAGTGAGATGAATGCTGCTTAACTGTACATGAGGACATGTCCCCTGTTGCTCTCTTACAAACTGTTTGTTTACCCACACAGTAGAGCTGGGAGATACCGAGGAGATAAAATGGATGTCACGTTAAACGCTGCTGCTCACTGTTTTCCTGTTGATGAATGAATTAATGAATTAATTTTATTTTAGGACAGACAGTACAGAGACATTAAACATTTCAGCATGAGATATGCGACATGAGAAGATGGTTGTACAAGACAGGCTTAGTAGAGTTGCTATATTTCACCCGGATGTCTGTGGGGGTAGTACAAATACTCTGGTAGGGACCTTAGACAAGTTAGAAACAAGTAGAAACACGTTAAACCATGTTAAAACAGTTTGCTAGAGGCTAGGGCGGTGATAAAGTATTAGCAAAGGCCAAAGCGACGCAGGGCGAAGCTACTCCTTGGTTAGTTTGTGATGGTGACCCAAATTGTTTCGCTTCAGCGGGCAGGACGTGGTACATACAACAGACCCAGTGGGGTGGTTCAACGAAGCGGGTCGCTGTCTCCCTCACGGTATACACTTTCATTTTCATTTAATTTCACAACTTATGTTTGAGCCTGGCCGTGACTTGTCTCAGTGAGTCACGGACCTCCTAAGGTAGGAGTTACCTCAGAAGGTGTGAGGCCACCTGGACTCCTGCAGGTGTGTAGGTATCCACCGGACTGGGTGGCTCGACGGAGACACACTCGCAATAATTCCTTGTTAGTCACTACAGAAGTGTTTGATCCGATAGACCAGTTTTCCTCTAAATCCAGGGGGGTGACATTTGTCCCTCCGGGTATAACCCACTTCCTGTGTCTGTATATTTCCCTGTAAAGTGATCGTAGTCGTCCAAAGTGAAGGAATTTGTCACAAAACGCACAACGTTTCAAAATCCACTTACTACAGTTCGCTCTGTGACAAATTACACATCATCCACCCCGCTTCACTCACCACCCCGCTTCTCTCACAGTATTGATGAAATACAGGCAACATCCGACTTGAAGTTACTCCCCGATGTGGTCACATGTTCTTCTGGACCAAGGGGATGGCTGCTTCACTGGTAATTCCAACTTGAATGAGTAAATGGAACGGGTTGCACAGATTATTCAATCATGCGTTTGTGTGGCATAGATCCACACGAGAGCATTTGGGTGTGGAATAGCACAACACAAGTTACCACCATCCTTTTAAAATAACACGGTAGGTGTGTACTCAAACCGATTAGACCTGGAAAATAGTCTAAGACGAAATTAATGGCACTGGAAGTGGCGAGTATAGACGGGGGTAGTTGAGGAAGTAAACCGGAAACGGGTCAAAAACTTGTCTATTAAGGTTTGTAAATACACAAGAGCTTCAATTTACAAACACCAGTTTTTCCTTTCAGCTTGTGACTTAACATTATGAAACAATGAAAATGTACGTTAACCCTTAGGTGCTACGAGGACTCATTGAATCTTTGTGGCTTTTTTATTTCATTTGGAATTCAATTAACTTTGATATCACAAAGATGTTTTTTCATCTATTGGGTGACAAAGACTCAACAAGTCCTAAGAAGTAGAGCCACTGCTCCTTCGCCTGGAAAGGAGTCAGCTTAGGTGGTTCGGGCATCTGGTTAGGATGCCCCTCGAGCGTCTCCCCAGGGAGGTCCTCGATGCATGTCCCACTGGGAGGAGACCCCGGGGCAGACCATCAACTCCCTGGCCTGAGAGCGTCTCGGGATCCCCCAGGAGGAGGTCGCCAATGTTGCCCTGGAGCGGGAAGTCTGGAGCTCTCTGGTGGAGCTGTTGCCCCCGCGACCCGACTACGTCTGCGGATGAAGATGGATGGATGGATCACAAAGAGGTTTTTTTATAGATCATTTTTCATCTCTTGGGTGACTCAACAAGTCCTAAGAACCCTAGGGGTTATTTTACAAGTCAGCCGGACACGAGGAGTGCATCGGCTGCGGGCCGCACATCGGCGTCGCAGGAAGTGGGAACGTCCGCGAGCGGCCCAGCGCACGCATCCCCGATCGTCCGGCCTCATCAATGTGCCTCTACTTAAAGGACCGTGTACCCCGGGGTGAACACCATCCCAAAGTCTTGGACCAGCCTCTAGGACTGATCCATGGGCTGCAAAACCCCTCCCTTATTCAAATTCTCCTTATAATTCATGACGGGTTAAAAAAATAGACATTATTGGCTCCCTTCATATACATATACACCGCATTTAATACTGAAAAAAAAACATGATTCAGTTTGATTCTCTTTGAACTGAATGTAAGAGTCAGATCTGTTCCAACAATTATTACCTTCACCATGTGTTTTAACTGGTGTTTTGTCCTCATTCTTCTTTCTTTTCATTTTCTTTTTTTTAAAACCTGTTTCGTCGCCAACCTCCGGAGAAATATGCTCCACGAAAACCGCTGGAGTGGCCTAGCAAACGACTTCATAATGAACCCACAATATGAATACCCGTCTCCCATTTTTCCACAAGACACAGTAAACGTACAGAAGTAGGTTCCTCCGTGTCGTGTTCTAGCAAATAATCATTAGCCAGGAATCTAATTAATAACAGCCTATTAATGTCAGCGAGGGCGTGGAACACAGGTGTTCTGTGTTGTTCACGGTGGGTCCGTGCGTCTTGTGTGTGTGCGGGCACCTCGGCGTCATTACAACCGATGGAAGCCCCGTGTGGACCCGAGCTAACACTAATTATATTATAGTTACACATTATACATGAAAGATGTGTACATCAGATACACGCGCTCCATTTCAGCTGGGTTAGAATCCTAGTGGGCTCTGGCCAACGCACCAGAGATGTATGTGCGCTGTCTTTGCTCTGTTCTGGGGCAAAGAGGAACTTAAAAAAACAAGGTATGTTGTGCGCCGCAGTAGCTCAGTCTGTTAAGACCAGGGCTTGAAAATGAAGTTATTTTTTAAAATATTCCATTCGGAATGGTTCAGGCAGGCCTATGTTTAACCGTTCCACCACCAAAATATCGGTCATGAACCAGTTCAGAACATTTTGCTCGTTCTCAAAGTTCCTTACATTGTCCAATGTTAAGTTTAGCTATAGTTCATACAATATATGTTTGGTGAACTTTCAAACTTGCAACGTGAAACCGGGTTAAAAACGCCATTACATTCCTTTCCACGTCTGTCCACAACATGGAGCCCCAGATGCATGGGGCTTGATGTCTGAGGCCTGAGTGCAAACCTGCGCCGTAGTGGTACAAAAAATAGTACTTTTAGTACTAGCAGTATGTGTGGCAACCCATTATCAATGTAAGTGCTCCTAGAGTAGCGCGATTGCGATTGACATCACCGGCAAACATGCTCAGCACAAACCAACTACATTTCCCAGCGGCCACCGTGACCCGGAAGTCTAGTCACATGACCGCAGTAAACGCCCAGTGATCTATCGGTAAGTTGGTGATACGCCAACATTTGCAACAAAATGTAATCACTTCTTCCGTGTGTGATTTCCAACAACTCGACAACATTTCATCCAGTTCCGTGCACAACTTTTTCAGATATCCTGGTAACAGACAAACCAACGCGACCAAAAACATAACCTGCTTGCCGAAGGTAAGAATAATGTATTATGATCGTACCAATTACAGCTCACTTCAGACGTGGATGTGCAGACGAGGCTGGCCTCGCCACTGGACGGTAGTCGTTCCAGAACGGCCCTTAATCCCGCGCTACCCACAACAATCACACAGCTGCTTAGCGTTGGGTGTCAAACCAGCCCTCTCTCCATCCTCCAACGGAAGGGAAACACACTGGCTGTGACCCCCTCACTACCCACTCCACATCCCCCCACCCCGGCCACACCATCCCCTACCCATCCCGATAAAAGTGAGCACCGCGGCATTCTTCTGGGGTAGACGCGGGGTGTGTGTTGGGAAGCGGTGTAAGTAGCGATGGAGGGAGTAGTAGGGTTATTTTTGGACCAAGGTCGCCTCATATTACTGCCATGAGAAGAAGCCCCCGGACAGGAAGTCAGCAGCCAGTGGCGGCACGACGCCCCCGCCGGCCCACGCACAGTTCCTGGCGTGCTGCCACCGGACGGCGCTGACTTTCACGCCCTCCTCGTGCTGAGTGATCACTCGCTTCCACCCCCTCCGATCAGAGAGAGTACGTGAGATTAGGGTTAAAGGGAGAGAGAAGGAGAGAGAGACGACGACTAAACCCTGGTCAACAGCCAAACACAGCACTAGCAAACTGGGGCTAGCCGGGCAAGCGGGAACCAGCGCATCATCCACACGTCGCACATCGCTAGACACTTGAATTGGGTCTGGGAAAGTCAGGCAAGCCGTCGTTACGGATGCAATCAGCCAATCAGTGTGAGGTTTGTACAGGCTGCACGAGACGTGGGCGGAGTTTGTACAGGCTGCACGAGACGTGGGCGGAGTTTGGTTGTCACGCCTCACGCCCACCTACTGCACTGTGACTGGATAACACGATTAGATTGACATTTTTTTTTTTTTTTACATTTTCCGACCCTGGTTTTACCAGACCCAATGCAAGCATCTAGCGATGTGCGTGTGATGACGTAGCAATCCTCTAGTATCATTTGAACCCCATCTATCTGTCTGGTAATAATAATAAAGCATATTTATAGAAGACTTCTATAACATGGAGTGTAAAGTGCTCTGTGGTGAGTAAAGATAAAACATGAAAGGCTCTAGTGCTGTATCTCAGCAGAACCTCTGTTTGATCTCTAAAGGTCCATTTTCACTTGCATGGAACCACGGCCACATAGATTTGGATAACAAGAGTTTTCCATTTGCTTTTTCCCCCATTGGCCGATGTTCATAGCACATTTCAGCCATTAGGGGGCACAGGGCGTCACTCAGCGTTCCTTTCAAGATAATAATAGAAGCCTTAAAAGCAGCTTGTTTAATATCATTTTTAGTGAAACGTTTAAAACATGAGTTGTGTACAGTATATCATCTGGTATATCATCTGGTAGTTCATCTTGTTCAAAGCACTGAAAACCCCCGACCAAGATCAAAGATTAAAATGACCAGCGTTTGAACGGTTCCCTAACTAGACTTTGTGTAAAATAAAAAATCAAATCATGTAATCTTAAAGCATTTGAAAAGTAAGGTATGCAATAACATTGCATTACTTTTAGAATACGTCTAAATTTAATTCAAATACAGTTCTCAATACTTTCATAGAATTATTATTATTATTTTTATTATTATTATTATTATTACTATTATTATTATTATTATTATTATTACTATTATTTGTATTATTATGAAGTTCAAGTTCATTTTATTGCCACAAGTTTGATTTGATTTACTCTGTAGTCTTACTCAAGTTTGTTTTTTGTTTTTTTTTATAAATGTATTTTATTCTTACTCAAGTAAGAACTCTGGGTACTTTTTGCCATCTCTGCCTATAGCCGTTGGCACGACCGCATCGGCCTTGTTATATATATTAACTATAGATTGTTAAAATTGTTGTGGCTCTACATACAAACATACGCCAGACACACACATAATTCCACACAGTAAAAAGAGAAGCACACTTCCACATGTGGCTCTGTGTGTGTGTGTGTGTGTGTTTGTGTGTGTGCGTGCGTGCGTATGCCCTCGCACACACGCACTGCCACCGGTGTGTGACACACCGCGCCAACGAGCCGGGCGCGCGCTCCTTAACAACCCGAGTGGTGGGCGTTTCTCTCTCAGCGAAAGGTTTCAGATTAAAATCTCACCTTCCCGCCACGCCAATATTTCCTGCCCCATTACGGCGTGCGGCGGCAGCAGCGCACAGCGACCGTGTTGCGCTATTTGTTTAGTTGCGGACATTCCTGGGGTGAGCGCGGTAACCACATCGTTACTGTGTGGGGGGAAAATATCAAAGAGCCAGCGCCCCGCGCGGCTCGGTCGCGCTGTAGTCTGGGACGGCGAGGAGACGAGCCGCCCCCACCGCGCGCACAACGCTCCCCTCCCCGCCACGATTATACTCAATTCGCCCACACAGAAGCATGCGTGTGTGTGAGTGTGTGTAAATTGCGCACATGTGGTTGCTGGTGCACACATATGTGGCTCTCAGACACAATGTGTTGTGGCGATGTCTATAGGAGCCATTCCTCCAAACATTTTTTCTCTCTCTCTTTCTCTCGTAGCTTGAAGACCTGAATTGCTTTCATGCGGCACGGACATTGTAGCGTATCAGCTGCTAGGAGACCACTAGACTTGGCAGGGCCCTGATATGTGCAACTGCAAAGATCGTCCGGATTTGTAGATTGGATTGAGGAGGTCGCGATTGATCATCAATGTCTCACGGTGCGTTTCCACCGGATTTCGTGGCCACTTGTTTTGGCGACGAGAATACTGGAAATAAGCGCTCGTGCCAGCGGTGTTCAAGTTGCCACTCATCGAGCGGCGTGACTAGGAATGGTTGGCGTTAGATCGGATACATCCTTTAAACGCTATAAGTATCCGATCCAAATAGGTGGAAGGCAAGGCGCATGCCAGCAGAGACTCACGGAGCTAAAATAATTATATATAATTATTAATAGTAATATCGGCCATGGCGTTATTAATTCTTCACAATCAGAGAGGGGGAGATAGGGTGCCGTGCAGAGCAGGAGGCCGTGTGTCGCTCTCCCGCCGGGAGAGGACGGGGAAGCTGCGAACTCTCAAAATACGCCAGAGATACTGGCTGAATAATCGTGAGTGGGAATTGGACTCACAAGGGATTTAGCTCTAAACAGACACCCGCAAATGCGACTCCATGGGAACCAGTTAACCTCATATACACCAGATGGAATTCGTATGAGTCAATCTGTGGCTCTAGTCGGCCACAACTCGACGAGTGTGATAATCATTGGAACTGGCCCCGGAGAGGGGATTACGGAAGGTTTGAGTGGCATGTTATGGATTGCCTGTTAGAGGGAAAGCTAACGTAGAGTGCCCGGAATTAAACAAGAGATGAGTGAACCCTGAGAATACCATCACGAGAACAGGACTCTACAATCTAACTGAATGTGAAAACATCAGGGACTATATCACTTAACACATGTGGCTCCGTAAACAGGAGTATCCATAGAGTATCCGGAATTAGAAAATTAGAGATTAATGGACCCCAAGGATATCATCACAAGAACAGGACTCTACAATCTGACTGAACCGTGAGAAAAATGGCAGGGACTACAGCATGTAACTCCGTTAACAGGAAGACTCACTGAAACTCACAAGAACCACATGGGATTCGCAATGAGAGTTTTAAATAGGATAACTCCTAACCTAACAATCATGTCTATAAGAGACAGAGAGAAGTATCATGTCTATAAGAGACAGAGCAAAGTATCATGTCTATAAGAGACAGAGCAAAGTATCATGTCTATAAGAGACAGAGCAAAGTATCATGTCTATAAGAGACAGAGCGAAGTATCATGTCTGTAGGAGACAGAGCAAGGTATAATGTCTATAAGAGACAGAGCAACGACGCACAAAGCGTAATGGACGTGAGAGTTTGTGGCTATCTCTCTAACCAGTTTAGTGGCTGGAAATTGGATTTAACCAGCGCACTACGCCTAGTCACCAATGGACAAGCAAGAACGTGACTGAGCACAGAG
>OMKY01168977.1:5809-16623 GCA_900302395.1 Bregmaceros cantori
GGGGGGGGGGGTCCAACCAGTGTTTGTTTTTTTTCCTGTTCAACGCTTCATGCTCCATTTCTCACGTACGCTGGGGGAACAATGGTGCGGGGGATCGGCCGCGGGACTTTGCTGCTCACACGCCCACGCAGATGGACGTGCCGACGGAGTGCGGCGTGAGACATTTCACACACACAGATGGTGCGGCCTGCTGATGCTGCAAGAAACACAGGAACCGGGCGCAGGTCGGGTGGCCTTTCTGGACTTGACCTCTGCTTTTATTTAGTCCTTTGTCGTCATCGGCGCCAGCGCCCTGTCGGCGACACCACCATGTGTCCGGCAGCGGTTGCCATGGACGCTCTGAAGGACGTCCGGTCCATTGCCCGGGCCCTGCGTCAAGTAAGTGGTAGAGTAATATTTAATCCTGTGCAGCGATGCATATCTTTCCTGACCTCTTCCTGTTTGTGTTCCGCTCAATAAAATCTATACCAGAGATGCAACCAAGTCCTTCGGTCAAGTCCCAAGTCTCAAGTCTTGTTTGGGCAAGCCAAGTCAAGTCCCAAGTCACTTCCAAATCATCATCAACATACTGTAATTTTAGCTCCAGAATCTGATTTTAATAAAGTCAAAAGCAAGCAATAGTTTTGCTTTTACAATAGCATTGTTTGTTTTTTTGCTACTTTATTAAAATCAGATTCTGGAGCTAAAATTACAGCATGTATGATGTTAATGATGACTTGACTTGGGACTTGAGTTGACTTGGGACTTGAGTTGACCTGCCCAAACAAGACTTGGGACTTGAACGAGGGACTTGGTCGCATCTCTGATCTATACTCATGTCGAAACGCTGATAACAGTCGCACAACACAATGTTGAAATGGTGTTTCTTTTTGTTTTGATTCTGAAATGACAGATTTTTAAAATATTTGCTAGTCAGACATTTAGAATGTGTGTCCACACTGTCGCAAAGCTAGAATACTTAACAAAGTTATTGCCATTGTTATTGTAATTAACATTATGGTAATTTCCTATTCATTTGTTTGTGTAAGCGCCATTTCCCCTTTTATTATTTATTACAGGGTTAGTTCGAAAGTGGGAGACCGCATGCACAGTTTTGCATCCTTTTATTGAGAGAGATGGTGACTGGATTTAAATCAGAAATTGGGTATGAAGAGTGCGGGGAGACATTACAGAACTGCCGGAGAGGTTATGAGAACCGGCGGCACTGCGACTCACCCATGTGGCTGCAAATGGCCATGTCGTGTGATAAGATGTAAAGCCAATAGGCTTTTTAGTTGTTCAATATTTCCCAAAATGTCATCCCTTTGTAGGATTAGGAGAGGGTAATAGCTGAGCTGCAATCGATTAATCGATGAACATCGATTATTTCAATAATCGTCTACTAATTTCAAGTTGACTACTAGTTTGAAGTAATGTACCGCATAGTGAATATATTGTGGACAAGGTTTGCTTGCTTGGCGCAGCACATGTTCATGGTTTCGGTGATTCCCAGCACCCTCATCCACCTCCACTGGCTACCTATCAGGTTCCGTATCCAACTATCCACTACCCACCTACAAATCCCTTCACCATCACCGCACCCCTTCCCGGACATTGCAGACAAGTCAACGAGCGTAGTCGGAACGCGCGACACTGCGTGAATGGGGTCGCGTTAGGTGCGGTGTCCATAACCACTCGGCCAACGCGGACCTGGACGTTTTCAAAACCAGACTCAAAACTCATTTATTCTCTCTGGCTCTCCCTAATTGATAGTTACATTTTTGTCTCTTTGTTTGTTTTTCTTCTTCTTGTTAGTTTTGTTTTTGTAAAGCCGCTAGAGCTGCAGCTAACGATTATTTTGATAATCGATTAATCGGCCATTTTCTTCTGACGATTAATCGATTTAATCTGTTCATTTTTTCATTTGCGCCCCCATTCGGAGCTTTATTCAGGGTTGGCTTGAAAAAGGGTGGAGAAGGGGGAGGAGAGATGTGGCAAAGAGGTCGGGGAGGGGAAGCGAACCCACGATTCTGTGTGCCACACATGTTCCATTTGTGTGCTTCGCAGTGTACTCTTAACAGACTGAGCTACTGCGGCGCAGAAAATTGTAGTAGTTATTAACCTGAAACATTGTTGATATTGCAAAGGTTGAACAGCGTATTCAACACATTTAAGCAGAGGAGTGACCAAACAAAACGATTAATCACTGTCGATTAATCGATTATCAAATTAGTTGCCGATTTAATTCAATAATCGATTAATCAGTTGCAGCTCTAAAAGCGACCTAGGGTTCCCTGAAAGGCGCTATATAAATAAAAATGATTATTATTATTATTGTTATTGTTGTTATTCCCTGTGTGACTAAGGACCTGGTGTGTTCCAGCTGCAGCAACTCCTTGCAGACATCTCGGATGACATGTTGGACAGCAGCCAGGACTCGGACAAAGAGTTTGACTCCACCGTCCAGGGCCACGACACCTTGGACGGGTAAATGTCCCCTGTGGCGATGGTTAAACCTTAATCATAGAGATGGGCGGAAAAGGGGGGGGCATCGGTGCTGAATGACCCCGAACGCCCCTATCGTCCACCCCAAGCAGGCGTCGTTGACGCCGGTGAGCAAATCCGCTGGGGAGGTGGTTTGCTCAGCGCCTAAAAATAAAATATTATTTCCAAGCACCGGGTACAGCGATCGGCCGTTGACGGCAGGCTAGCAGCGAGTGAAAATGCAGGCAAAATGCGTTGGCATCCAGCTACAAAACGGTTCTGCAGTGGCTCATTTGTGTCCCCAAGACAATTCCAGGTGTTAGCTCCGCATCCTGGGGAAACTAAACCCAAGAGGAACTTGGAACAAACGATTGACAGAGGTGGTTGGCCCTGATCAATAAACCTGGCTAATTCGACTCTAGAGTTTGGTGTGATCATTACCGGTGTTCATATTCCTGCTTCTACATTTGACGAGCTCCCAGGAGGCGCACAGGGCAGTTGGACAGAAACTCATCATTTTGAGGTATGTGCACATACACTCAAAATGAGGTGATTCTGTACACACATGTGCGGTCCTAAAACAAACCTAGAAGCCGGAATGACTAAAAATGCATCCGTGGATTTCTAATCGATGTTAAACTGCCCGATTTTGAATTCATTACCAGTCATCATAGTTCACTTTCTCCACTTGTAGCAGAATGTGCACCAACATGGGTCAGCCTTTTCCAGAGTTTCCGGTCCAGTGTCTTTCTGTTGAGGGTTGGCAGGTCAAGTCCTGACCACTTGTCGACGTTGTCATTCATTACCAAACTATTGATCAAAAGTTTCATCAAATGTTTTTATGGCTGTGCAAAAAAATCCATACAGTATTGAAACCCAAACTATAAGTCCATTATCAGCACTTGAATGTTCCAAGTTATCTTGCTAAGGACATACTTTGTTCATGACCTCAATGTTTCTGGAAGGTGCTTAGCGCTCCAAGGACTCTATTCCAAATATGTGGCCCGTACCTTTGGGCTCTCTGGTGTTTCTTTTTTTTTTTTGCTTGCATGTGAGTTGTGACCAGAGATGGCAAAAGTACCGGGATTTCTTACTTGAGTAAGAGTAAAATACATTTGTAAAAAAAAACAACCCGAGTAAGACTACAAAGTACTGATCCACATATCTACTCAAGTAAAGTAAAAAGTACAGGCTCAGAAATGTACTCAAAATCTAGTTTTGAAAAGTAAAAAGTACATGCTCTAAAATGTACTCAAAAGTATTTTTGAAAGTATAAAGTACAAAGTACTACAAATAAAATTGTATGTAAAATGCATTTTTTTCAATGTTAGTTTGTCAATGTTATTGCTAGCCTAATGTATCTTATATCTCGGGACTAAATGAAATCCACTTATTAACTGGGACTGTACTCAGTACATCAGCGCCCCCTACTGACTGATATTATAGACGTTATTCTACCCAGTCAATGCAAAAAAAAAGTAACAAGCCTGTTTTGGTAAAAGTAAGGAGTAGAAGTACAGATATTTTTGTTAAAAATGTACTCACTACAAGTAAAAAGTAATCACAGAAAAAAGTACTTCTAAAAGTACAGATAATTGAAAATTGTACTTAAGTACAATACTTGAGTATTTGTACTTCGTTACTTGCCATCTCTGTATTTTGACTTGCGTACTGTTATGAGCTATGCTAACAAGGCTTTGTCTCCTGGTTTTCAGTCAACAGATGACATGGATCCCAGAACGCGCTGATCAGCCCAAGACCACCTATGAGGTTAATTTGTTATTTGTATTTCTATAAACGGGTTAACACGCGGAACACCGGGCGGAGTCATTTTGTCCCGCCGTTCTTATAGTCCCTTCTGGTGCCTTATTGTCGCCTAGGTCAACCCTAATACTGGACCGAGGTCCGAAGACACAAAACGCACCCTACTTCAAAATACGACCACTAGATGTCGGTCTGTGACCAGTTACACCTCACCCCCCTTGCTTCATTCACCATTTTACATAAATATTGATGAAATACTGTTAGTCACCGAGTGGTCGCATGTTCTTCTGGACCAATAGGCTGGCTGCTTCTACTAGTAATTCCAAAAAAGAGAAAATGGAACTTGACCGGAAGTACCCCAGAACTTGTCTAGTGGATTGTTCTTTTCTTGTATTCCCATGAGGCGGTGGAACTGTTGAACGGGATACGTTGGAAGAAATGAGCATATTCGGGGCCCAAGATTGCTTCCTCTCACGATCTTGTATTGCACATCTGCTCTCATACCCATTTCATACCAACGCTGTCAATACATCAAGAGAGTGGTTGGGGGGGGTGACAAATTGGTTAGAGAGCGTGCCCCCTGGACCATAGGTCGAGCAGTGCCATGGGTTTTAGTCCCCATCTCTGGCTTTTCTGCAATGTCTCCACCCAACTCTTCATCCCAACTTGAAAGCAAGAAAAAAGAGATGAGGATATTCGTGTTCTGGGTGTCTACTGAGCTGAAAATGTCACTCAACGCATCCTTGCTGACTATAAAGTGGTGTTATCTTCAGCTCGTGTTGAGCTGGTCGGTTATCTCGTTGACTATATGGAAATGAGAGCGAAGCTCACTGACCTATTTTACATGCTCTCATAAAGTATGCAAAGTTCTCTGGAGTAATGAATAATACTTAATTCTTCCTTGGAATGGAAGGGATCTAGAACCGTGCCTAGTTTGTCCAATAGACGAGTTTACGTGCGAACTGCTGGGGGGAGTCATTTTGTCCCGTGCTTCTGCAGGTCACTTCCAGTGCCTTATTGTTGCCTATGACAACTCTGGTACTGGATCGAGGTCCGAGCACACAAAACACACAAAACGCACGCCAGTTCAAAATCCGACCAATAGATGTCGCTCTGTGACCAGTTACACATCACCCCACCCACTCCGTTCATACTTTTGTGTAAATATTGATGAAATACAGTCAAAATACGACTTAAAGTTACTCATTGAGTGGTCACATGTTCTTCTGGACCAATAGGCTGGCAGCTTCTTCTAGTTATTCCAAAAGGAATGACAAAATGGAACGAGTTGCACTTATTATTAAATCATACATTTGTGGGTCACAGATCCGCACAGGAGCATTTGGGTGTGGAATAGCACACCGCAAGTTAATACCATCCATTTTAAATAACAGGAAGGTGTGTGTTCCCACCGAATAGACAAAAATAAAAATAGTCCAAAACACGTCTAAACAAATGGCACCGGACGTGACGTTCCGAGACCGGAAATGCCCCCCAAACTCGTCTATAAGGGTAGTGTAAATACTGTTCAGCCTGTAGTGCTATACGGCCTCAAATAAAGTAAACTGTACACAAAGTTGAGTAATATAATCAAAAGATTTCAAAACCACATCTTGCTAGAGATGACGCAACACTGCCTCATAGACCACATACAAATAAACTCTGCAGAGTACTGCATGTGCTGTGATCTAAGCCACACTACAATGATCATGTGCAGCGTGGTCTACCACGCTGCACCACGGGGCCAGCCTAGTTATTATTAGATTTAGTAATGATAATTAGATTTAGTAATGATAATAAAAAGTAACAAGAAAATGCCTCTAAATAATACTTTTGGTCACAATAGTCAGTCTAAATTTCCATTACCATGACGGCCCTACTCGGTGTGCTCTAGGGCTACCTGGCAGGGCCAGGCCAGCTCCTGGGTTACGGGCACCCTGACACCTATGAAGGAGGGACCCCTCACGTGGCCTACACAGGACCCCCAGACAGTGGATCACCTGCCTGGAACCAGCAGAGCCCAGGTGAGGCTATTTGGTTGTTTTTTTTTTTTTTTGTCCCTGCACCTGGAATTTCCTATTTATTTCAGCTTCACGTAAAGGACAGTATACCTCTAGATTACATACTGCGCCTGCCAAAAATACAACATTTTTGGCAGATCGGTGTGTATTAGAGGTGCACCGATCCGATCCTCAGATCGGTGATCAGGGGCCGATCAGAATTTTTTTCCAAGGATCAGGACTCGTGATTTTGTCCTGATCAGGATCGGTAAGTGAGTCGGGGAGCCAAATGACTGTTTATTAACTTTGACTATCATTGAAATTGACAATTGTGCCAAATAGTTTGGGTACTACCAATTATTGCAGGATCAGAACTCTGTATCGGGACTCGGTATCTGGGATCGGGACTCGGTATCGGGACTTTGTACCGGAGATTGGGATCGGTCGATCGTTGAAATCAAAGGATCGGGAGAAAAAAAACCCTAGTGTGTATATGTATGTTTATTTATTTTATGTTTTGTCAAGCGAGGGAGCTATTGCTGTGTCTCAAATGAGGCACTTGGTGGTGCCCATGAGTTTTTGGTTAAGTTTCACTGCAAAAAAAAAGGGCAGAGTGGTTCGAGAGTGCGTTCCCCAGACCACAGGCTGAGCAGCGCCGCGAGTTTGCATACCCCCCCTCTCCTCCCCACTTTTCATATCGATTTCTGATTTTATGCTGTCACTATATCCGTCAATAAAGAATGAAAAATGGTGCTTGTACCAAAAAAACCTAACTAACTTTAAAACAAAAAAAAAGTATAATTTGTTTTTATATCCTGTCAAAAATACATATACGTCTACATACCCACGGGGCTTATCTCCATGGGCTGGTTTCTAAGTGCTTGTGGTGCAGTTGAGGCTCAATGGTCTTAATCTCCTCTTCTGTTGATCAACGTTGCATTCCTCTCTATCCCTCTCAGAGGACGACGCCGACGAGTCCGACTGTGACCCCGAGAAACTCGATGCCAAGCAGCCCTTGTTTAACAAGCAACACAACGGACTCCAGCAGCATTTTATCGTGAGTCTGATCAGCGTTTCTCTCCGTTCACAAATCGATCGGAATCGGCTTTATTTTTAATTTACTAGGGGTGCAACGATCAATCGATTAATCAATTACTCCATTATACAATTAATTGGCAACTATTTTAATAATCGATAATCAACAAGGAAACAAATCATTGTTATTGTCAGTTTTCTTCCAGCACTAAACTGACAATAAGTGGCTTGTTTGTATATTGGTCCCCACAAATCTGATTTAATGTATGAGAATACAAACTATTAAATGGACATAATTGATAAAACCATGAAAATATCACTGTATAAAAGATATGTAATGAGTTTGACGTTCGTTGCATTCTCTGAATATTTTTTGTGTTTCTCCTTGAAAAAGGATACAACCAAGTCTTAATCGTTTCAATAATCGGCAACTTAACGATGATTAAAATAATTGTTTACACATGCATCGTACTGTAGTATACACACATGGAATTGAAGTTGGGAACAGTATACTGACTTTGCTGCACAGCGCTCCCGGAATACGGACACATTTATTTTGATTGACAGTAGAGGTACAACGGATCAAGAGACTCTCGGTTCGGACCGATCCTCGGATCAGAGCTCACGGGATTACGGATTTTTCGGATGATTGTAAAAAAAAAAAAGAAAACTGGACAAAAAGTTTCTCTTTTGTCTATTAAAACAATATATGAAATATATTTCTAGAGGACAGGGATATATCTTCTTTTTAACATAAAAACAGTAAATAACTTGCTGCAAATATCTGTACAGCAAGCTGTTAAGTGTGTGTCTGAGTGACATGACATAAAATGCAATAACGCACACAATCATCTTCCTAATCAACATGGAGAAGTTAAAGTCCAATAACTTTCATTGCACATCTCTATGTGTAAACGTCCTATAGTGAACATAATCTTGATATCGCTCTGGCTCCATCTGGCGGACAAAAAGCGCTACTGCACGTGTCTATTTTATTTTATTATTTTGCTGGTCCGCGGTCCACACACATCCGAACGGATCAACAGCGATCCATTGCACCCCTAATTGACAGTGTTAGTGTGCAGGGGACGAGTGGACGTGCAGTATCTGAGAATGAGGGGAAAGCGGTATTGCGACGCTGTGTGTGTGCTGTGATCTAAGCCACAGCAACAAGATTTTGCATGGGTTAACCCTTTTGGCTCTCCTGTCTGAGTGAATAAGCTGTGAAATGCTGTATTTCAGAACGTCAAAGACTCCGGCGAGTCCAAGCGAACGGTTCGTTACAAACACCACCGGCCTACCACACTACCCGTTGTCCAAGAGGAGGACTTGGAGAGACAGCATCTGGACGCAGTGCACGGTATCTGGACTATATCTGGGCGCGGGGTGGCTGTAGCTCGGTTGGTAGAGCGGCCGTTCCAATGACCTGGAGGGTTGAAAACCCAAAGGTTGGGGGTTCGAATCCCGCCTCCGACAGTCTCCATGCCAAAGTGTCCTTGGGCAAGACACTGAACCCCAAATTGTTCCCGATGGGTCGTGGTCCGCGCCTTGTATGGCAGCAGCCGCCATTGGCGTGTGATTGAGAGGTCGCTGTAAAGCGCTTTGAGTACCACGTGGGAGATAAGCGCTATATAAATGGAATTCTTTCTTTCTATATACGTGTTACTACGAGTGGTTTGTACGGCTTGGCTGTGAAGGTTTTTCTTTGGGGCCATTTTTCATTCTTTGAGAGAGAGGTAGGGGGGGGGGACATTGCATAAAAGCCAGAGAGGGGATTGGAACCTGCGGAACTGCTCAACCTATGGTCCGGAGGGCATGCTTTCCAACCACTCTGCCACCGCGCCCTCCCTTTTCAAGTTTTTTAATCTTTTTCCCGACGATTTTCCTATTTTTAACGATTGGGTAATGCGTAGTCCCGACTCCCGAGTCGGGACTACTCGGGAAGTGGGACGAGAGAGATTGGGGGGGGAGACCTTCTAGAAATGTCACAGGCATCATGCGTTTTCTGGATGCGGCTGTCTTACCGACTGCGCCACAGAGCCAGTATTGTGCCGTGTGCCAGGGGTTTGATAATATTCACCACAAATGGTATCTGTACACAACTACACATCAGCATCATCCATGATTGGTAGTTTAGTGAATTTGCCCCTGTCTGCAATCATATATAATCTGTATCGGGCAGAGATGGGCAGTAACGCATTACATTTACTCAGTTAAATTTTTTTGGGGTACTTTTTAACTTTTGGAGTACAATCACGAGTTACTTTCTACTTTTACTCAAGTAAATTTGAGGTGAAAAAAATCTACTTTTTACTGAGATAACAGTAAAAAGTACTCGGTACATTAACTCTGCCTTTAGCGACACCCGTTGGGAACTTTTGGCACATATGTTGATGTCATATCTCTCTCTCGGGCGCTTTCTCTCTCGCTCGCTCTCTCTCTCCCACTCGGTCTCTGTCTCTCTCTCTCTCAGGCTCTCCCTTCATTCATTTTTTAAACTGAAAGTGACTCAGTACTTTTGCTACTTAAGTAACTTTTTTGTGGAATACTTTTTTACTTTTACTATTTGGATGACTACTTTTTACTCCTACTTGAGTAATATTTTGCTGAGGTAGCAATACTTTTACTTGAGTAATTTTTATGGCTACTCTGCCCATATCTGGTATCGGGACATCCATAGCATTTATGAACGGGCAACCCACTTATCGAACAATTATCGCAACTTTGTGACGCCTTCATCTATCTGCTTTGAAATGGTCTTTCATGGACGCCAACACCTTGGCCGTTTGTTCGATGCTACCGTCTTGAAAATGAACGCTGAATATTTTTCAGACACCAACGCCAACCAGCAGCTGTCACAGCTCAAAGTCCTGAATCAGGCACAGAAGAGGAGGATCGAAGATCTGGAAGGGAAGCTGGAGGAGTCCAAACGCAACATGCGCTACCTCGATCACCAGTTCAACATGGTTAAAGGTGCAGCATTTTGGACACTGTTGTTGCTAAAAATGTGAGATATTAGTCTTATCATGTTTTTCCCAATGAGTCACCACCCCTCGTTCCGAACAGAAACAGAATTCAGGGATGCTACCAAGTCCCTCTTTCAAGTCTCAAGTCCTTCTTGGGCAAGTCACGTCCCAAGTCAACTCCAAGTCAAGTCATCATTAACATGCTGTCATTTTAGCTCCAGAATCTGATTTTAATAAAGTAGCAAACAAATCAAACAATACTATTATAAAAGCCAAACTATTGCTTGCTTTTGACTTTATTAAAATCAGATTCTGGAGCTAAAATGACAGCATGTTAATGATGACTTGACTTGGAGTTGACTTGGGACTTGACTTGACTTGCCCAAGAAGGACTTGAGACTTGAAAGAGGGACTTGGTCACATCTCTGATGATTGCTAGGGATGTGTCCTAATTCTGTCCCAGGTCTGCCGTCTGCGAGCGAAGCCCAGGTGATGTGGAACAGCCAGGCAGGATCCGGGGCGACCCTGCTCGCACACCTCCGAGCCGGCTTGGAAGGTGCCCGGGCACAGCTGAGCTTGACCAGGG
>OMKY01168977.1:16643-32318 GCA_900302395.1 Bregmaceros cantori
CATTAACATGCTGTCATTTTAGCTCCAGAATCTGATTTTAATAAAGTAGCAAACAAATTGAACAATACTATTATAAAAGCCAAACTATTGCTTGCTTTTGACTTTATTAAAATCAGATTCTGGAGCTAAAATGACAGCATGTTAATGATGACTTGACTTGGAGTTGACTTGGGACTTGACTTGACTTGCCCAAGAAGGGCTTGAGACTTGAAAGAGGGACTTGGTCGCATCTCTGACAGAATTATAACGTTTCCGGTTATGAGTTCCACCAATAAATTGACATTCCACACCGGTTAGAACCAAAAAAAATATTGTTCCCGGAACGGTTAATTTCGTTCCTGTCAGCTGTTCAATGCTAATAATGAATGTCGGGGCGAACCCACAACGACTCTCTACAGAGACCCGCTACTGGTAGCGCTTTATGTCTGCTCACTGTTCACTGCTGCATCATAGATTTTATAAATACTCTTGTTTTATTTCTGGAAGCTATCCCAACGTGCACTCCTTTTTAAGGAACAAAATAAAACCGGCATTAACCGGTTACCTTTATTTTAAAATAAGTGTTCCTTATTAACAAATAATAACGTTTCCAGTTTCATTTCCGTTCCCTGGAAAATACACAAAGTTCCCGGTTTTCGTTCCATTAACCGGTTCAGTGCCCTGGCCATGGGGCTAAAGAAGATATTTTCTATAGTTTCTAGGGTAAGTGAACACATCCTGGAACATGGTCCTGAGCATGTTCCAGGATGCAATGTTTAAAGAGAACAAGCATGTTTGCCTGACCCAGATGCATGCAGCATCTGGGTTTATGTTAGACTGGTCTGTTTAGGGGATTAGACCGGCACCAGTGGTAACATATACCAGAAGGTACTAAGAACACGGGGCTGACATTTTGAAAACTCGACTTGAAGTTACTCACTCTGTGTGGTCACATGTTCTTTTGGACCAATGGAATGGCAGCATTCAATCGCATATCCATCAAAAATTAGTAAATGGAACGGGTTGTGACGGATTGTTGAATATTAAATCATGCGTTTGTGGAGCATAGATCCGCACTTGAACATTTGGGTGTGGAATAGCACAGCGCAAGTTACCAACATCATCTTTTAATAACACTATAGGTGTGTGCCGTCCCATTGAATGGACCGGCACCGGAAGTCATATTCAGGGTAAAATTTTTACTGGAACTACTGAACTCGTCTGCACGATAAATCAATTTGAAATTGAAATCTGATTTCGTTTTTGGGACGATGACAAAAACAGTGAAATCGATTTTCATTTCACCCAGTGTATTTACGGTAGCGCCTTGTGTTTTTCCCTCTGACACGCCTCTTCTTCACACTCACACACACACATACCCTGTGGTATCAACAGCCGTGGCGGATGCGGGGGTTGAGAAACTGGGCCTGTGCATCGGGAAGGTCAGGTTCTGAACCCCTCGAGCTGGTTCTAGTTACGACGCTTGTTGCGTTCGCTGGATACCCCGGGGGACATCTTAAAATACAACACACACACACAAGTTCCTCTAGCTGGTGGTGTGGCATGTGTCTGCAGACAGCGCTGATCTAGCTTCCGACGGAAATGGCACTTTAAATCTGTTGTGTGGAATTGGTTCGGCTTTGATCTACTCGGTTGCACGCGCTGCAAATTGTGTTCCGGTGCTATAGCGCGAACATCCAGCAGAACAGGGACGGTGTGTTATGCTTGCGGCTAAAGATGGCCGGGCTACAAAAACTTTTCGTGCGGCCCGTCGCAGGACAAAAAAACTGATAAAGATTACTGAGGCTATAAGTAGGTTTGCACATGGTGAAAGACACGGCCCAGGATTTAAAAACGTGTTGAAGGCACTTGTTGCCAACCACAAATGTTGATTTTGATGTGAACCATTTATCTTTTACTGAATTCTTGCTTTTTATATTTTATACTATTTCACTCCATGTTTGTAATGGAGGGAGATGTGGCTGTTTTCTATTAGTCCATTCATTTTGCACTGTTGTCCCATATCCAAGAAAGAAGATCAGACTTTATGGAAAATTTGCCATTATTTTTTTCACTACATGGACAATTATTCATGTATGCCTTTTTATTTTTCCACTAATATCTGAACTCTGAAGCACGTCAAATTGAGAGTAGGAAACAGCAACCCCTGCATAATCATAATAATCAAAATCAAATCTAAAATCGTAATTTTGACAGGATAATTGACAAATCGTGCAGCTCTATAATCACTTAATCGATAACAAAAGCTCCATTTACAAAACTGTGAACCGATCGTTACTAAACAACCATTTAAAAATAGTACTATGTATACTTGACAAGAACAATGCATGTTTGCATTTGGTTTGTACACTAGGACTAGGACAATTTTCTTAATTTATTAAAAAAAAACATTCCATATAATATTGAATGCTTTGTTTTCTCATAGCATCAAAAAGGCTGCTAAAAATAATCATTTAATAGAACAATAATTGACTACCATGATAATAACAATAATTTATCCCAGGTCTAAACATCATGCATATTTTGGGGGATGAATAGAATTTGTATCATTCTCAATATTCAATTACTCTGGTGCAATCTAAATAAAATAATCATTGTTTTATTTTTATTTGCGAAACCTGAATGATGTCTTAGTAAAAACATGTCCCTTTTCCTTATGATGCAATTGATCTTTGTGTCTTGTTCCTTATTAGGTCTCTGATGATAGTTCCCTATTTTGTGGTGCTATAGTTAGGCCATTGGAAAATATAGACTAGTTTGGTGGGTAGTTCCAAGTTCTAGGCTGAAAATCACTTCCGATGCCATTTATTTTGCTGTGACTATTTTTCAACATGTCTGTTCGGTGGGAGCACACATCTACCTCGTTACTTGAAAATGATGGCGGTAACTCGTGCTGTGGCACACCCAAGCGTGTGCGGATCCTTGCCCCACAGACACATGATTCAATAATCTGCGCAACCTGTTCCATTAACTCATTCATGTTGGACTTACCAGTGGAAGCAGCCATCCCATTGATCCAGAAGAACATGTGACCACATTGATGAGTAACTCCAAGTTGGATTTTGACTCTGTTTCATCAAAATTTGCAAAACGGTGAGCGAAGCGGGGTGGATGATGTTACGGGTTTAGTGGACTGATCCTCTGTCGTGTCTCGAACGGCACATCCCTGTGGTAACGTCCCGCGAATACACCAGCTTGAATATACATGCCGGAGTGTGCGTCTTCATTTCTACAAGAACTAGTTATTTAAACAATAACTAGAACAGATAATGTGTAATTTGTCACAGAGCGAGCTGTACTAAGCAGATTTTGAACAGGTGTGCGTTCTGTGTGACAAATCCAGCCCCTTTGGTTCACTACGATGACTTTACACAGGCAACAGGGCTGGACAAAATGCCAGCCCCCTGTATTTAGTGCGTAAACTCGTCTATAAGCTACTCATAAAGAATCAAATGGTTTTTGTTTAATGTGTTTTCGCACTAAATGGGCAGGATGGACACAAGCTGCACGTCTCACAGACGTGTGTCGACACATACAGGGCCGGCATCTCATGCAGACATGCAAACAAACCACTCTTCTCTCTTCACGTTTCTTCGGCAACACTCAATCTCTTCTACAAGGTCTACAGAAGTATGTAGTAGTTCATATTGATGTATTTATTTGTAGTGTCAAGCCACAGCGCGTCTTCGACCACTGATATCAATCACTGCATGACAGATCACAGTGGATGCCAGCGTTCCAAAATGAATTTTGGTGTATCATAACCCTAACCTAACCCTAACCTAACTTTAACAAAATAAGCGGATCGTTGTTTGGATTCAAACTTTATCGGGATGGAGTTATGTTTTGGAGTTGGTTTTTGCTGACACCACCACCTATTGATCTACAAAAATCTGATATTACTTCATAATTTTCAAAAGTCCAAAATATGATTCATATTCTTGAAACATGAATATGAAGAGCACATAAATTAATTGTTATGAGTTTGTGTCTGAAAAATTAACTTAATTGTCGTAAAATTGACTACTTTTCAAGTTGACATGATTTATTTCTCTGTTGCTGTGAATATTTTGGGGATTAAAAAAAAAAGAAAATATCTAAACGATTAAGCAACTAATTGTTTCAATAATCTACAAATAATCGATTAATCTATTAAAATAATCGTTAGTTACAGCCCTATATGCTATCAGTGTTAAGGAGTTATTATTAAAGTATTTTATGATTGGAAGAATTAGACTGGACAATGAAGATATCTACCACCCCTGATACCTATTTTCCCATGATGGCTTTCAGTCTCTTCTTGATATATTTTAATTTTAATGCTACATTATCATGGCAGGTGCATCTGATTATAAGTCATATCAGTATAAATTACATGTAATGATTTAGTGTCAGAGGAGGTAGCTTAATCTTTGTATAATGTTGGTAAGGAATTAACCAAATTTGACTAGATTTCGAAGTCGACAAGATTAACTTCTCGTTATTGTTGCTCACTGTAAGAATTTGGGGGATTTTTTTAAGGAAAAACTATCCAACCGATGAGTCGATTTATCATTTCAATAATCGGCAACTAATCAACTATTAAAATAATCGTTAGTTGCCGCACTGATTTTTTGACCTTCATGTCATCGACAATGGCATTAAACTGATTCTGAAGCTTATGAAAAACGTCACAAAATAAGGAAATGTTTCCGGCTGAACCAGGAACCATCGATGGTCTCAATGCAGAACTGAAGTTTTTAGGAAAAGGGAAGTGGTGATGGCCCCCCATGTTGTAACAGGAACACCATATAGCCATTCTCACATTCTAACTGCTGTTCAATCACTCACTATGAAAACACTTCATCATATTATCACATTATATCATTTATATAATATTATATAATTATATAATGATCTTAAGAGAGTTGGTTTCATGCCCAACTAAAATCCCATGTGTGTGTACTGCTGTCATGTATATGCCATATGGCGAATTAAAATGAGTCTTGAATCTTGAATTGCATAATAATAAAATAGTTATTGGTTTATAGTGTGAAGATTATTCATACATGCGTTAAACATGTATTCCAATAACATAATAATAATCAATTTCCAGGCCTTCTCTAATTCGGCACGTCCCAGTGACTGAAACTTCTACTAAAGGCTACACAGCCAATAGTGGTTGGCAATCGACTTTATTTGTTGGGCACATCTGAGGAAGTTACTTTGGTAAGGTTTTTTCCCCCATGATGCATTGCGTGATTCTTCTTCTTCTGCAGTTCTGTGTTGTGTGTGTAATTAGGGAGGATTGCCCTTCAGTGGGCCACTGCCTAATGTGGGACGCCTAAGCTCCAGTTGCTCTGCTCATCCCTAAACTAATGAATGTGAAACTATGGTAATGTGGCTAATATTAACTTCAACTCTTCAACGCTACATTTTCACTGTTCCATTTATGAGGAACGAGATCGTGACGTCAGTCGAGGAAGCCTGCTGCCACTTCAGGTGGAGCGCGTTGCTACGTTTCCGCCTCCTGGCGGAGCTTGTGACACATGGAAATCGCCGCGTGTGAGCGTGCACACACACACACACAACCACCCACACACACACACACACACACAGCGAAGCAGCCCGCGTTGATAAACACACTTGGTGCATGATCTGCTGCTGGACACGGTCGTGCACGCGTATACGCTCGCGTGTACGCTACGGTCCACTGGATTCTGTACAAGCGTGTGTGTGGTTGTGTGGTTGTGTGTGCAGCGGGATTTGCGAGGTCTCTGTAACGAGGATGACACGGACCATTTCTACCACATATCTACTTTTTGTTCGTTCATGTTTAAATTGAGGTGTGTATCAACAGTGCACATTTGATGCAAGTGTCAACCTTCGGATGCGCGTGCGTGTTTGCGCGCATACTTGCACCAGAGGCCGCTCCTACTACGTATAATGAGCTCCTCCCAAGGACGCATCGCATGGGTTGCGATGCGTTTTGGCAGCGGACTCCAACGTGATCGCTCGTCCCTCATTGGCAACTGACTGTCCCTAAAAAGGGCCCACATTAGGGCAATCCACCCTACTTAACACTAATAGCCATTTACACATCCGTCACACATACAGTGCATTCACTTTCCATGGGAGTTTGTGAGCGTTTTCTCACCATTTCCACTGTGCTGGAGAAGGAAGTGCGTTCATGTGGAAAGCGAAAGGAAAGAGTGTTGTTGGACCAAACAGCCAAAAAGGGAAGCTCGTCTCTCATCTTTAGTCAAATAGAAAACATGCACTGAAGCTTGGTCATAAATCATATAAAGAAATGGATACAATGCCCCACCATCTCACTTCATAAGATGGCTAGGAGATGGATAGGGTCTACACCAAATACACCAAAGTAGACTGTTCCCTATTTTAGGAAATAGCTGTTCAGTCCAGCCGCCATTTTGTCTGCTGTTACCAGCACCGTTCCATGACATGTCCTCTCTTTACATATGTTTCTGTCAGTGTTGGTTTTGGCAGCCATTTGCAATTAATTTTTAGTCATTGGCTGTGTCCGAAATCGCTCCCTCAATCAATTCACTGAATGAGTTATTAATTTTGTTCCACATATATGCTTTCCTTTGTTAACATGAATTTAGGAGTATATTTATTTTTACCATCAATTTCATTGGTTCATGTTTAACCCTTAATGTGTATGCTGCCATCTCCTGGCAGTAAATCGTACTGCTACTGTTGTGTATTTGATTTGACGACGAAGGCTGAGCGATAGAATAATGGACTCTACTATTTAGAGAGGGTGATCTAATATACATTTTCCTAAATAAAATAGACATCACCTCAGTGAATTTAATGGTGACAAAGGGTCCCCTTGTTAAATTAGTTGAATTGATTGAAAAAAAAGTAGTGTTATTTATTTTTTTCTGGGCCCCCTGCCTCTCACAGTCCCTTGGAATCATCCTAATTTTTCAGCACATAACGGCGCCAGTGGTGAAGGGCCTAGTCAATGAAGCTTTCGGAGAGAAGAACTGTCGGAACTCAGTGTACTCAGTGTGTTCAAAATGGATGTGTGTTACTGAGGTCAGTCACAAACTTTGACCGAGCTCCCGGAAGCCCAATACTGCCTGAATATAATGACGTGTTATTCCATATGTTTTTAGTTAACCAGAGGAAGGGGACTGCTTTTCATGTATGGCACAACACTTTTAATGAGCGTGAGAGAGAGAGAAAGGGAGAGAGAGAAAGCGACAGATAGAGAGTGGATACAAGTCCTTGTGTGTGTGTGTGTGTGTGTGTGTGTGTGTGTGTGTGTGTGTGTGTGTGTGTGTGTGTGTGTGTGGTTGTACATGCGTGCCCCTGTATCCGCGTATTTGTGCCTCGGTCGGTGCATTCTGGATGCAGAATGTTATGAGGCGGGTGAGAGGCTGAGTACAGCTCTAAAAGCCCACTGCTATCCCCGTAGCAATTTCCTCTCTGTGTCCTAAGTGGAAGAGTGAGAGAGAGAGGAGTGTTTTTTTACGGGGAAGGCTAGAGATGCACGCTTAATAATATGCTCAGCCGAGGCAGAAGATATTTGCAGTCCGAACTGAAAATTCTGAAACCGGAAGCATTTTGTCTTGAAGGAGTCATAGGGTTTGCCCGGATCATTGACACTATAGATGGGCTCAGCGGGTAGTTCCGGTTCAATTTTGGCTGAACGTCACTTCCGGTGCCATGTATTCAACTTGTCTATTCCATGGGAGCACACAGCTACCGCGTTATTTAAAAAATTATGGTGGTAACTTGCGCTGGGCTATTCCACACCCACATGGTCTCTTGAAGTGTGGTCTTCATACTTCGTATCACATTTTAGTGGGGTATATGATTAGCATTTTTTTGTATTCTTGGAAAAACTTGATTGCTGTTCTCCAAGAACTAGATACAGCCACAAAGAGCTACGTTTCAAGCAGCATTCAAGATAGACTGATAGACTGTTCCCAAACTATAGCTCATTAACTCCCTCATATTTTAGGTGAACGTGAAGAGACGTTCAATTATGCTTGACAAACTCTTTTATTATTTTTTTTTTCAATTCTTTATTGAGAGGGATAGTGACAGGATTGAATCGGAAACTGGGATGAAGTGTCGGGGGAGACATTGCAGAAAAGCCGGACAGGGGATTCGAACCTGCGGCACTGCTCGACCTATGGTCTGGGGGACGCACTCTCTACCCACTCGGCCACTGCGCGTCCCCCATAAAGGCACTCTTTTTTTGAGGTTATTAAATGGATCTCTATTTCAGTTCGGAATTTGTTCATATCAGATTTCAAAAGCTTCTGAGCGAATACACAACAATAAAGTAAAAAACATATTACAAACTGCACTGTGTCTATCCAACTCTGAGAATCTAACCCAGTCCCTAATCTATAATACAACGTTAAAACAGTCAAATAGTGTCTTGTTCTGCTTGTACACTGTCAATAATGTTGACAAATAGAAGCTGAAAAAAATATGAAAAAACAAAAAAGTGAATTTTGGGGGGGCCGCCTATTCATAGTTCAAAATGACCCCTGTGAATGATGAATGAACACATTAATTTTACAAGGACTGAACTGGACTTTGAACGAGCTCATGTTGAAAGTGAATTGCGCAACACTGTGAGGAGTCATCCCAGCGACAATAGCTTAACTTTGCGGTGAATGGCATCAAAAATCCCCAAAATCCTTGGATGTAAGAGAGGCATCCAATTGACTCCGGCCGTGGCGTCTAAGCCGATGTGGACATGTGAGGGCATCAGGCGCAGAAACGGGAGATGCGTCGCCGGATGCACGACATGGAAAATTTTAACTTCAGCGTCAAGATGTTTGGGAGAAGCCATGCTGTTTATAAAAAAATGTTCCTACCAGATCAGTGTACTGTACATCTGCAGACAAAATACAAATACAAAAAACACATACGTTTTATGTCCAAAAATGAAATATTTAAAATCATATATTGGTGGCCGCTGGCAAATCCCCATACAGCTTTTTCAGTCAATAGCATTAAAATTGGATTTGATGTTGTACACAGACTTTCAAAGGCTTAATGTCGATAATCCTGACATTGGATGTGA
Organism: Bregmaceros cantori; assembly: GCA_900302395.1. Classification (NCBI taxonomy): domain Eukaryota; kingdom Metazoa; phylum Chordata; class Actinopteri; order Gadiformes; family Bregmacerotidae; genus Bregmaceros; species Bregmaceros cantori. The sequence goes on from OMKY01168977.1 coordinate 25,702, forward strand.
GGAACCACAATATTTGATATAATTGGCATAATGCCCAAGACTGGAATTTTGTGTAACCTAAAATTGGAATGTCTCTATATCACCTCATCCCCACTGGCCGCGAGCGAACGAAATGGCGACGAAGCGGGAACCGAAGCAGCGGCGATATTTTGCACAGCCGTCCCGACTGACAGCGTCTACATAGTGACGCCTCGGATTGTGCGTGTGCTTGATTTATTTGTGTGAACACAACTAAAAATAGGTATAAATCCTTGAATGACTGCACATCAAAATCATTTAATGATATAGGCACTTGAAATGTTTAGTACTTATTGGCCGGTGATAATGAGTTTCTGTGAGTGGTGCATGTGCCGCGCCGGAGAGACACGGCGCAAACTGCAGTCCGTCCGTCTGTACGGGCTGCGCATCCGCTGAGACGAGAAGTGTTTAGGATCGTAATGTCTCCACGAAAAGTCTGATTAGATACAACGCGAGCAACTTTTTTCGGTGAGACGATACCGCCAAACGCTTGAGGACTGCCCCATTGAAAACTATGCGTTCTATGCAGGGCTTTGAACCAATGTTTGAACTAAGCGGTTCGTTCCGGTTATGTATTCCACCAATAAATTGACGTTCCTGAACCGTTTAGAACCAAAAAAATATTGTTCCCGGAACGGTTAATTTCGTTCCTGTCAGTTGTTTAATGCTATGTAATATATGTTGCGGCGAACCCACAGCGACTCGCTACAGAGGCCCGCTGGTAGCACACTACAGCCGAGGTCTCGTTGCGTGTCGGGGCGAACCCTCAACAACACGCTGCAGAGAGTCCCGCAACGATTCCTACTTCACTGCTGCATCGTAGATTCTATAAAAACTCATGCTTTCTTTTTGAAGTTATCCCCAAGTGCACTCCTTTGAGAAACAAAATAAAACTGGTATTAACCGGTTACAATTATTTTTAAATAAGTGTTCCTGTTCCGGAACATAAAAAATAATAATGTTGCGTTTCTGTTCCCTGGAAAATACTAAAAGTTCCCGGTTTTCGTTTTCGTTCCTTGAACGGGTTCAAAGCCCTGGTTCCAAGTCTATCACTCGCTAGCGAGCAGTGAGGACAAGGTGTATTCAGCCTCCCTTGTGGGAAGGCAGCATCCTATTCAGCCCAATGCACTTGGGATGCGTAGGTATCGCTGATTTAGCTGAGAATTGTGACCTTGTCGCCAAGTTACTATCTCTTTAAATCTGCCCAGTGAGTTTCAACGGTAATTGCTTACTGTACAATAAGCTGTGGTCTCTGGGTCATGTGGCGTGTGCCCCCTCCCGTCATATGTGGCGGCGACAGAAATCCAAGCGCGTAATCACGACACATTCCTGAGGTGGGGTTCGGCGGGAGGGGTGAAGTGGTGGGATGTTTGGGTGGGATGCTTATAGCGCTTGAAACCGAGCGTGGGACCTACAACGGCGGGGAGCCGTAGAAATTTGGCGTCTTTAATTACAGTCGAGTGGTGCAAAATAAAACACAGAAAGTATGCTTTTTTTTTACCGCACTGTGTGTGTGTGTGTGTGTGTGTGTGTGCGCACTGCTTTGCTTTTTCCTCTGTAGAGAGTGTTAGCTCTGTGTGTAAGAGAGGCTATACTTGTGGCCATACTTGCGTGTCAAGTCATTTGGCACTTGCCTTTCCCATTTGTATGTTTAGAAAACATTCACAAATGGCTTCTATTCACGCACCTAACCTGATTCACACGTGCTGAACGCGTGTTTTTAAAGAAAAGCATTGATATGTTTTGTATGCAACATGTCTGCACACCTCTGGCCTGGCAAGCCAGAGCCATCGAATCGAATCGTTCACAAATCACTCACTGAGTGGAGCGAGCAAATGGCATTGATTGGGTCTCTACTTGTTCCAGACCCTAGTGACTGTGAATGACGAGCGATGTGTAAACTATTCATTGGTTCTGGCTTGCCAGGCTAGCACAGCTCATGGTCTCTAACAGTGTAGTCTTTATACTTTAAGATGGGTAGCAGTATATGTTGTTATGCATCTGGCCCTCTGTTGGGCATGGACATGCTACGTGAAGCAGGTCTATTCCTTCTTCGCTCTTCACTGCCAGATCGATGGCCTTCAACTTAAATGCAGCATAATATGAAGAGTTATGAGCTATGAGTTTGTTTTCCATGATGATCCATAAGGGATTTGTAAAGAAATAAACAACTGTCGTAACCACCGCGCGTGCACTAAGCAGGTGTCCCGCGCGCCAACTTGAATAGGATCGGGGCGGCGTTCAAATGCGACTTTCAGCTGCATTTTTAATTTTATTTTATACTAACGCGCCGGTGAAGAAAAAAAAAACACAGACTAGCCACACCACCTCATAAACCGCGTAGTTCGAAGTTTCGGCTGTTAGCTCGAAAAATATGGATAAATTATTAACCAATCGATATTTAATTGATAAATTCTCTTTCCAAACAATACATTTTACACATTTGTGCACCAACTAAGAATATAGTAGGTCAATAAAGTGTTATAAAATGAAAACCCATAATTGATACATTGTTGAGAAAATGTTCTGGTCATGGTAATTGAGAAAATATATAGTTATTTTATCAATACAAACAAATGTTTAATATCAACAGAAGAGATCATTTATGCAAAACGGCAAAGTATCTGTGACTTTGAAATGGATTCTGCGTTACATCCTATCAGTATTTTGCATTCTCTGTAACTTTAAAATTATTGGAATAATTACAGTCTTATGTATATGTGTGGTGCGGCTAAGAGACTTATATAGACATAGCACCCTATGTCTATATAAGTCCCTGAACCACATGTCGTTTTTACGTATGCCCTTATAAGAATGTGTGTGTGTGTGTGTGTGTGTGTGTGCGTTGTGCAATCTGTAATTGTGTATGTGCCTGTGTGTGTACGTATGCACGTGTGTGTGTGTCTGTGTGTGTATGCATGTGCATGTGTCTCCAGATTGGCAGTGATCGAGAGCAGTGACTGTGAAGTGTAAACATATGCACCATTAGCTGTGCATGTTTGTATCGCTGTGGTCACGGAGGCTGTCGCTGGGTCTCTGCTTGGTGTGGTATCAGGGGTCAACAATAGTGCAAACTACAACAGAGAAACAATTACTCTTAATAGGGTTGTTGCACGTGACGTCACGACTTTGCGGACATTTTGCTGGTAGTGGCAAATACAACGACGTAGTTAGGCTGCCATCTGCTGGCGATTAGTAGCATATTACCATGTATAAATATCGCTCTCTGCCTGTTCGTCTCACCGCGATGATACCAGCAAGATGTCTGCCGCCGCCAAACCGCGAGGTCACCGTGCAACAGCCCTACTGAGATCAATCAACTACTACATTTTCTCCAGTACGCATGTGTGGCCTTGTTTATTTATTGATTTCAAATCCCACAACTGATCCTGCTACGACGGCTGTGTTTTCAAACTTTATGAACACCCGGTCAGCATTGTCCAGCTTAATATTACACGCACAAAATATGACCTATACTGTTGTTGTTAATGTTAGGTATTATCCTTAGCTATTTATGCCTGTAATTGTCACAATTTGCTGAATACGCATTAGGTGATTTCTCAAACATCACACTCTCCACTGATCAGATGGGGATGTATAGTCCAACAAGTCCAAATTGCACACCCTCTATGATTAAGATCTTTCTTTTATTGGAGACATATTTGGGACGAGCGATTACATCACTTGTGTTTGAGTCTGGAGCAGCCTCTGTTATCAACAGCCTCTCCCCCTCGCATGGCGACTTGTGCGCCGCTCATGGACACCACCGAAGCCAACAGACCGCACCAACCGCTCACTGCTGGCGATTGCAGGGTGCTTTTTGTGGCAAAGTTTGTCGGTCGCCCGCAAAAACAGCTGCTTCCGCGTTCATGCCTGTTCACCTGCAGTGGGGTTACTATTCTATGAAGCTTCTGTATCTCCACACACTTCACACATTCACATTACAATCACACAAATAATTGCAATCAGAGTGAAAGAAAAGAATAACCTCACTGACTTTCGTCTGTCCTGCTCCTTGCAGTGCTACTCCTCACTTCTGCAGAATTTTTTGGAAACGTGACATCACAATCTCCTCCCTAACATGGGAGGTCATGTAAAACACATAATATTAATATTATACTATGCTTTCCTCTCTCCTTCTCACCCCAACTCTCCACCTCTCTCTCCCTTCCACCATCCTCAGCTCTCAACAGCAGCTTAACTCCATTGGAGCGTGGCAGTGTGAGGGCGTGTCTCAGTCGGGCAGCTGGAGGGACCCTGAGGTCGCGATCTGGGGTCAATGGAAAAAAACCCTGCCACAAGCTAAAACCTCCAGGTAAGACAGACTCACCGATTGGGGAAAACCAATGAGGAAGTAAGCTTCACCCACTGGCTGTACCGTGACGTCCATATGTTTTACAGTCTACACAGTAAATTTTGCAGTGTTAAATATGCAGTGTCAAAGGTCATTGACTCTTTTTGAGTTATTACAACAACAGAGAGAGTTGAATATTTACTAGTGTTGGTGTTTATTTGCAGAGTTAATAGGCACCGTGTCAATTAGACACTACAAAGCCCCACCCAAAGCCCCGCTCACCTCATCCTCTCTCAAACTTTAGAGGCCGCCATTTTCATTGTGGCCACTCATCCGGCCTTGGCGTGGACCGAGCTTCGGCTCGGATCCCAGTGGCTTGGGTCGCAGCGGTGCTGAGGCCGACTCGGCGTGTTGCAGGCCCTCGCGGCCTTCGTCCACTAAGATGCAGACGCCCGTCCCTTTACGGGCGTGCCGGCGATGCTACCCTCTCTGCAATCCCCGAGGCATACGAATACACACTGTCACAGTTTGACACTATGGAAAGAATACATTTCACACCAAATCTGATAAGGACCAAATACACTCGGACACAGTGTTAAATTTAACTCTTTAAGTGTTGATTTAACACTGCAAAGTTTACTGTGTATGCTTCTAATACAACCCTTAACTGTCACGTATATTCCATACATCGTCTATAGATCTATGATATGAATAATATTTATAAATATAAATAATTCATGTATAATTATACATTATTAATTATAAATATAATTTATTTTCCTTTGGTATCAATAAAGATTCTGAATACCTTGTATTTATATAGCACTTTTCTAAGTACTCACAGTAGCTAGCAAGGGTTGGGATGATAACCAAATAGATAATCACGTTATGTAATGCCATTGTGGTTAAATGTGTGGTTAAATCAGATTAGGGTTATGTGATAAATTACTGTACGTTTTCATGTCTGTTACATGCAACATACCTTGTTTTTCTGCTTATCTGGAGAGCACAACGACAATTCATTCAATATTTATTTTTATTCAGTAATTAATTAATCACGAGCTAATTTTGGTGCCGCAACATCCAAATTATCTGTAGAGAAGTGTGTTGAATCCAGACTATAGCGTGTTCCAGTCTGCAAGTGTTCTATGTTGCACTGCCCTCTGTCGGATCATGCATGACATTGCATGCAAATCTACCCACTCCTGTTTGTTTTTCCCACTGCAAGCACACACACGCACACTTATACACACGCGCGCACACACACACACACACACACATGCGCACACACATTAACATTAGGTAATGCAGTCTAATGTAAACACCACATGTGATATCTTCTACAATATGTATCTCTACAATAACACGAGAATCTAAGAAATGTTTATTTCCTGACATGAGCAGCTACTTTTTAGTACTTTTTACTTTTGAAAACACGTTTGAGTACATTTCAGAGGCTGCACTTGTTACTTTGACTTAAGTCGATATTTGAATCAGTACTTTGTTATCTTACTCAAGTTCTTTTTGTTCAAATGTATTTTGACTTTTACTCAGGTAAGAAATCTTAGTACTTTTACCATCTGGTAAAAACAGTATAGTACAGTGAGTGTAAACAAACCGCACACTGGCGATTTTGAGTTGGGTCTGAAATGTTTTGAAATGTTCTCAAAAAGCCTTAAATACGCCTTGAATTTTACTTGATGATTACTGCACAAACCCTGATAACATCGCACATTCTCTCACAACTTTTTCCCTCTCGCTGCCTCTAAAACTCTTTCTCCCTCTCTTTCTGCCTCTAAAACTCTCCCTCTCTCTCTGCCTCTATAACTCTTTCTCCCTCTCTCTGCCTCTAAAACTCTTTCTCCCTCTCTCTGACTCTAAAACTCTTTCTCTCTCTCCTTTTCTCCCTCTCTCTGCATCTAAAACTCTCCCTCTCTCTCTCTCCCTGCCTCTAAAACTCTCCCTCTCTCTCTCTGCCTCTAAAACTCTTTCTCCCTCTCTCTGCCTCTAAAACTCTTTCTCCCTCTCTCTGCCTCTAAAACTCTTTCTCACTCTCTTTGCCTCTACAAGTCTTTCTCCCTCTCTCTGCCTCTAAAACTCTTTCTCCCTCTCTCTGCCTCTAAAAATCTTTCTCCCTCTCTCTGCCTCTAAAACCTTTTCTCCCTCTCTTTGCCTCTAAAACTCTTTCTCCCTCTCTTTGCCTCTAAAACTCTTTCTCCCTCTCTCTGCCTCTAAAACTCTTTCTCCCTCTCTCTGCATCTAAAACTCTTTCTCCCTCTCTCTGCCTCTAAAACTCTTTCTCCCT
>OMKY01168980.1:2435-17553 GCA_900302395.1 Bregmaceros cantori
ATTAACCCTGAGAGGCCGAGAGCCATGATGGAACTTTTTGCTTGCTGCCATTTTCCAGTTAAATCCATAAAACCGTTTAATAGAAAGCAAAGAGTCTAGACCTCTGCCTATGCGTGTGGTAAGTCGGTATGTGGCAACCAGCGACCAGTTCATACTAGTCTGTGTTGAGGTCTTCGACGGTGTTTGTAGCTGTTTGTGATTTACAGATACAACACACACATACACACACACACATACACCCATTAAGTAGAATGGATTGCCCTAATGTGGACTACTGCCTAATGTGGGACACCCAAGTTCCAGTGGCTCTGGCTCCTCCCTAAACTAATGAATATCAGTGAAACTATGGTAAAAGCAAACTATGGCCACGTGTCTAACATTATGTTCAACTGTTCAGCACTACATTTCACTGTCTCACATTAGGAAGCAGCCACAAAGTGCCCACATTTGGGCAAATGGAATTATTCTGTTTAATGTCTTTTCTCTTTTTCTATTTTTTTTTGTCATCCGATTACTTGATTAATCGATGGGGATTTGGGGAAAATAATTATTAAAGTGTTTGAGAGCGACAGCCCTATACAGAAGGGAATATATAAAACTGGAAGCAATTTCTAGAGGGAGCAGGTCATTTTGTCATAATAGTCGTAGTCTGGCGAGGGGTTAGGAGTTAGGGTTACGGTTAACCTGTAATCCTTCTGTGACTCAACAATCTGTAACCTTTCTAGAGCAGCGAATTCCGTCTGCTGGCTGGGATTGATTCCAGTCAAATTTGAATTAATCACTTCTATTGGCTTTTCTAGTTGTTAACTCATTCAGTGCCAGCTCTTTTCAAATTTGTTTTTTTAAGACCCATATGAAATTAAGTTCTGTGTCCTTATCAACTAAACACATAGCAAAGGAAACTTTCCTTTATCAAAAAACCCCACATTTGTTTCTACCAGTTTCCATTCCTTAGTAATAGTCTCCAGAACTTGGGTGGGTATCACTAAAGATGCTGATTTCAATGACAAAATCCTGAATAAATGCTGCTGCAGTACCAACGTTGTCCGCTAGGTGGCAATAGACGCCGCCACTGTGCGCCCCCTTCATTCGGCCCCAGAGCCGGCGTATGGCACCACCTGGTGGTCTGAATCGAAACTGCATGCACATTTTACTTTTTTTGTGTGCAAAAAAAGCCAAAAACGCGTTGAGCCACACTATTTGAAACTTCATAACGCGTCTTTGGCACTGAATGAGTTAATGTGTGTCTTTCTTTTTAACAGTGTATGATGTGACTCGACGGGACACATTCCTAAAGCTCGAAAGGTGGCTCAACGAACTGGAAACATACTGCACACGCAACGACCTTGTCAAGATGCTAGTTGGCAACAAGATAGATAAGGTGCATTTTTTTTTTTCCTTTTTAATTCTTCTTCCTCGAAAGTTCATCGGGGCGCATGCATGGGTGGCATTTCTTACTGCGCTGTGCATTTAGTTAATGTCCCACAGAGAATGCATACTTACTGCCAAAGATGTCAAGACCTTTTTAGAAATGTTGAAAATTTGGGGTGGGGCAAGCGTAGTGCCCCCCCCCACTCTCAGACAGGTCCCCTGTCCGGCTTTTCTGCAATGTCTCCCCCCGACTCTTCATCCCAGTTTCCGATTTAATCCTGTCACTATCTCTCTCAATAAAGAAAGAAAAACGGTGCTTGCGCCCAAAAAATAACTTCAAACAAAAAAACAAAAAACAAAAAAAGTAATGTCGAAAATTTGAATCACTAGATATCATATTCATCTTGTGGAGAATATTTGTTGTACCTTCAAACATCTGTGTCCATTTTTTTGTATTAAAATGGTTGCCGGTGAAAGCGTCCTATTCACCAAGAATGTAAGGAACGCTCAAATTAGTACTTACAAAATATGTGTACAAAATGTGTTGCTTGTTTCTCTGGTATAACATGCATCCTTTTAATATGTCACCCACTCCATCAATAAAGGATCAATAATCAAGCGAATAGAAAATCGACATGAAAAACAAGTTATAATATCAACTGTGATCAAACCGTTAGGGTTAATTATTGTACAATAAAACCTGTGAGCTTCTTAAGACGATGTGTGACAGAAATATATATTTTTGGCTGCATCAAATTTGCATCCAACTAATTGATTGAAACTTTGATTTAACCTGTTTTTGACACGCCAATTCTTTTAAGATGGTTACAGCTTCTTAGTCTTCAGTTATGCAATGTGCAAACATATTGACTTCAGTAATTGACTGATTTGATTCTGCAAGTATCTAATGTAGTAAGTTGTAAGTTAGTAAGTAACTAATATACTGTGAATAGCCATCCTCCCTTTTTGATAGTGTGTTTCTCGTTAACTATGAGTCTGCTGTATCACTGCCAATTCTTCTGACTGTCAGCTGGGTCTGCTGAATGAACATCATTTCCCATTTGGGAACAATGAGTATTCTGATTTTGATAAGGTGTAACATGTTTGCAGGAAAACCACGACATTGATCGCAACGAGGGTCTGAAGTTTGCACGAAAACATTCCATGCTGTTTATCGGTAAGTAACGAAAGTATCTTATTTCAATGAGGAAGGAATAGGATTGTCATTGCGAGTGTATTGCACAGCTCACGAAAACAACGGCCGGACTGTAATTCCATATCTTATATATCAGCTCGGGTCATATAGGGTGGAATGCCCTAATGTGGGCCATTTTTGCAACTTCCTAATGTGGTACAGTCAGTTGCCTAATGTGAGACAACAAAATGTAGTGTTGAACAGTTGGACTTGATGTGCATTACCATAGATTGCTTTTACCATAGTTTCACTGACATTCATTAGTTTAGGGAGGAGCCAGAGGAGCTTAGGTGTCCCACATTAGGCAGTGGCCCACATTAGGACAATCCACCCTGCACAACTAGACACATCTTTGCCCATGTCTTTGTGTGGATTGTTACTTTTGAAAGGGAATGAACATCAAGCAAGGCCAGCTGGGAATTGCACCAGATGCGAGTTGAAGACTGAATAAAATATAAATTCTAGTTCTAATAAAACAATACAATTCTTATAAAACAGAATACGAGCGGGTAGGAGTCCATGTCGAAAATTGCCCAGATGGCAAACCACAGCCGTATATCCAATCTGCGGGAACATCTGAATGAAGGCGATGATTCTGACCCCCCCGGCACTTTTCTGAGCGCAAACCTTCTGTAATGGATACCCCCGCTGCAGGCCGCTTGACGAGCCCGCCGGCGGTGTGACTAGGGAGATAATGGCGACCGGGAATGCCCCGTGAGGCTCGCGTAAGCAAAGCGCACCGTCGCACGATCCAAAACGATCTCCGTTGGAAGGAAAGATTGCACGGGCACTTCAATCATCTTCAATTTAATAGGAATATCGTCACTTTGCGAAGCGAGATGTTTCGGTGTCCTGACCGTGCCTGGAAGTAGACGGTGAGCCAGGAAAAAGGACTGGAAGAACAGCCCTATAAGGATTTTGTTGCAATAACTGACGATGATGATTCACCCCTGGAGCTCTCTCTCCTGTCCTGTGGCAAGGCCATGGGGACTTTTCAGGTCTTCTCTGTGCTTTTCAACCCATTGACAGTGGTGACCCGGTATAGGGTAAAACCTTGAAAAAAAAGGCACCAAAAGCCTCTACAAGAGCTCGTCCCAAACCCCATCTTAAAATTCATCTTGGCGCTAGCTGAAATTCATCATAACCCTTAGTTTTCTGTCGTTCTTCGATGTGCTGAACAAGGGCTGTAGGTATCTATTGGGGGTTTGGGACAGCCCTACATTCATCCTTGCACCTCTCATCCACTCTTGCATCTTCTTGCTATGTCAAAACCAGATATGGCTTTGAAATATTACTATATTTTTTTAAACAAGCTATTAGGGGAATTTTCATGTATCATTTGTCACAAATAAATCTCCTAAGTAACAGTAGTTTGTTTACAGAATGCTGTTTTCCAATACAACTGTGTTGTATTTAAGATTTCCCCCGGGGTATCCAGCAAATGCGACAAGCATCTCAACTACAGCCTCGCCAAAGAGCCCAAAAGGGATAGAAAGATCAGCCTCGCTGCATGCAGACGCCGTGTCTCTCAAGTGACGTGCCTTGCTAAACGCACAGGCAGCCTTGCCCCAATCCCTGCGTCCGCCGAGACTGTTAATACCCCGGGGTATTTGCACGGGCCGACGACTGTTTAAACCAATACCTCTGAACGTTGGAGGGGGGCTGAGACTCGACCAATCTTCAGTAGACTCCCCAACGATCCCGTAGACCACTGCCTGGGGGCTCCGATCCACCCCCCAACTTCCAGCTTGTGCACATCTTGTTCTGATGTATATTTTCAAGTGCATTTTAGAAATTCCAATGCCACACCTGATTTGTGTGTTGGCATGGCATGTTTGTGGTCTTGATTTAACCTGCCGTTTGTGATGCTGAGGGTGAGAGCCCTGATGATTGGCAAATGTCAAATGGCTGACTTCACATAATGATTTAAAGATTCAAGCCGTTTCTCTCAGTGGGCTGACTTATGGGGTGAGGGAGGGAAAGTTGATGAATGACAAAAAGAATATGAATGCTGAATGTGTAGTGGAACTGTTTTTCACTTCATTTTACTTGATTACTGAACTCATTTGTAGCAGATTTGCTGAATGAGTCGGTGCTAACTTAATCATAATTGCATCATAATTGAAGCTAAAACTGTCATGTAATGTGGAGTCGATTGAGCTCCATAGGGTATTTTTTGTTGCTCCTCGGCACCTGTGTGACTGACAGGCGATGTGGGGTCCGTGTGGATGAAATGGCCTGATGTCTTAAGGTTAATGTGAGTCGCTGGTCGACTGCTGTGGCCACACAATGATGGAGGCACTGAATGTGTATCACTGAATGTGAATCTCTTTCTCTCTCTCTCCCCGTCCTCCCTCTGCATCATCTAATCTCCAATAATATTTTCTACCATGTCATTCATTTCTCTTGCTCTCTCACTCACTCCCTCACCGTCATGAATGTCACTCATGCTGTTGGTCCTATCTGCCCTCTGCCTTGTCTTCATCATCTCTCCCACACACTCGCATCTCTTCCTCCCTCTTTCACTCTCTCTCCCGATCTCGTTTTCATGCTCCCCATTCCCTCCTTGCAACCTTCTCTTCTCCTCCTGCCCCAGAGTCCAGTGCCAAGACTTGCGACGGGGTTCAGTGTGCCTTTGAGGAGCTCGTGGAGAAGATCATCCAGACGCCTGGCTTGTGGCAGAGCGACGTCCACGGCCGCGCCGTTCATCTCACAGACCAGGACGCTGGGACGAGTGGCGGCTGTGGAGGCTACTGCTCTCTGGTCTAGATGTCCCACACTCGACAGATTCACCCATCCAGATCATTAGTCACTAGATCGGTTAGATGATTAACTTGAAGTGGATTACAGAAGTTGGGGGAGGGGAGGCACATCACATTCCATTCCATTGACAATGCATAGGATTCCTTCCTTTCTTTTGGCAGAATTGTGTGCCCAGTGTCATCTAGTGAAATCTAAAAAATCGTTCTTGACTGATGAAAATCATTAGCTGTGACATGACTAACACACAGTTTATTTACACTACATCGTGGGGGTCGTTCAGCTGGGTATAGTGCAAATAGGACCACAGCCTACAGGAATTCTCTGAAGTTGGAGTTATCTCATTAAAACCACATACAGACGTACTTGAGTGTTGTTACAGAAAGTCTGTGGCTGTGTCTGTGTAAAGAAGAGCTTAGCGGATCCATTGTTATAATAATCAACACATCGATGACAAAGTATTGGCTGACTATACCCAAAAACGTGAATCACAATAACTATTTTAAAATATAATGTATATTGTCTTTTTGAGTTCTGTTGTTTTTATGTTTCTAAACTGTTCATTTTTTGTCCTTTTCTGTCCCTCTTTTACTAAATAAAAGCAAAAAGGAAAAGTTAAGCTAGTCAAGATGACTCATGAAACAATTTTGTGATGAATTGAAATGGTTTATGTCAGCTCTTATGGGTAGTTTAGATTAACCATAAAAACATTAACCTGATATAGCTTTGAAATATCACAAGATATAGATAAGAAAAAGCTTATACTGTGGCACTCTACTCCTCTCCCCAAATAACGCCCAGTATTTACAACACCACTACCTATGTTGCTCTCTACAATTTACATACAGTTACTCTTTAGCTACTTTGTTTTTCTGATTTATGTGAAGTGATTACGATCCATTTCCAATAATGTGGAACTCAGCAGCTGATAAACGGAATGATCTAAAGTCAGTTATTTTACTTTTAAGAGGCGTTGTCACTATTCCTTTTACCACTTACCTTTGTAACCTAAAACGTACCTACTGGTAATATCTTCTGAATGACCATAGATGTTTTATTGCTATGCTCTGAAGTCTGGATGATGCATGTTGGGGTGTAAACGTTTTTTTTAAATACCTTTTTAATACAGTCGATGCATCCTTGTGGGCTGTCCCACTCACCTGACCCTGCCTTCCGCCATGCGGAAGAGAGTATCACAAATATGCGAAAGGGTGTGCGCTCCTTCATCTGAGGACGATCACAGAGCCCACGATCGAAACTGTTGTATTTAAAACGCCTCATTAAAAAAAAGCAGAAAGATTGGTCTAAAATTAAATATTGATAATGATATATATGTGGAACATATGCACTATATTAATTCAATTCATTAAACTATATACATTTCCATCTTTTTAACATTAACATGTGGTAGGGAGGGCAGTGAGAGAAGTGGTCTTCCTTCCATCGTCTTCCTGTACCCGCCATGTGTGTAATTAATGAAGAGCTGCTAAACTATTGCTATGTCGTATGTTTCTATTTCTCATTTGCGTGCCAGAATGTTCTAAACTATACTCGGCATGCTAATGCTCTGCTAAATTTCTCAGCCTAGAACCATGTGATACCTTTTTTTTTTTTCCTCCTTACACGTGCTGTGCGATTACAATGCTTGGAGGATGACGACGCTAATGAACATCCTTTCTAGGTCCGTTCTGAACAAAACCCCTTTTGACAAGAGTAGTGTGAAAACAAAATGTCAGCCAAGCGCGCTTATACGAAGCTCATCCAACTACCTCACTAAGGCTGGACTCATCATGCTATCATTACCTTCACATGGTAAGCACGTTATGGTGCGCTATATCTGACTAGCATGCTAAGGATTCTCTTGCATGTAGCTATGGTGACTATTAGACAAATTGCCTGCATTTTTGCCTTTCGTCCCCCAAACTGCCTTCTTGACATTGGGTTGTATCAAATGCATGGCCTAATGTACGGGGGAGGGGGGCTTATTGTTAAGCACTCTTCCCCAAAGTGTTTCTATTATTTCAATTATCATACCAGTGTATACAACTCTTCTCTGGTCAAAGTTACACAATGTTTGCAATTTGTGTCCGCTGCACACTTTGAGTTGCGTTACTTCAAACAAGCCGGCAAATGTGAGGTCTTGAGATTTCCTGGACTCGTTGTATGTGATGGCTGGAAAAGCAGGGACACTACTTGGTGAATCATGCTTTTGTCTGCGGTACGTATCATGAGCTGTGCTTGTTGCTTACACTTACCAAAAAAAACGGTCGCAATATTTTATGACTTTGTCTAAAACGGTGAAACGTGTCATGCAGGTAAGGTTGCAAACTTGCAGAATCGCTCCTTATTTCGAAACAAAGAAGACAGATAACTGTTCGTTATTTTTCATCCCACAGCCCACAGAGTCTCATTGTTTTGACACCACACATGGCAGTTAAAAACACAGCTGCAGCGAGCGTCGCCTTGCAACACGGTGTCTGTTGCATTTTGTCAGTAAGGAGACATAGCATTCATGTATATGTATGGCTGTAGCCAACTTCTACTTTTGCTGTTTTCTGTGCACAGTGTGTAGTAGTGTGGAGGCATTATTGACTAGAGCCAAGTCGGAGTTGTTTGATGCAATCGAAAAGTTCACAGGGTTCTCCTTACAGTTGGCAACTCGGTGTAGACGCGGCCCTCACACTCCAGAACCCGTCTTTAATATTTTCATATGGTGTTTGTGTGGGTGTGTCTGGGTTTCTTGATGATGGACCGTATGAGTTGTGTGTGACCGAGGATGCGGTTTATGTGTGTGGGTGTGTGTTGAAAACTGAGTTGGGGGTGTATGTGTAGTCTTGACAGTAGACTGGGTGTTTTGGGGTGAGCTTGGCGGGGGCCCGTTCCACAAATGGGACACCTCTCTTTCTGTCGAGACGTTTTCATGCAGTGTGTCAGATAGTGTTAGCAAAACATTGGGAGCGCTCCCAGCGCCTCTCTCTTGTTCATATTGCTTTCTTTCTCTCTTGCGACCGGACCCAGAGGAAAAAGTGTCCAATATTAAAGAGGATAGTGAGTCATCGGGGTGTTTCCATTGAAGTAAGGGGAGGTTGGGTGGGTTGGGGGGAGGGGGGCAGTTGAGGAATCAAAGGCCAGCCACTAATGGGTTTACCAGGCCTCCTGCCGGTCTCGGCCAGGCAGATACTAACGTACTGCGGCCTTGACCCTGACGCCATGCCTCCGACGCTGTGCCTCCTGACTGATTGTTGCGCCTCGGCCGATTCCACGAAAACGTAACGATCGCGAGGAGGCCAGACGTTAACCTGTTTACTGTGCTGCTCTCTCAACTTTGCGGATGGGTGGCCAGTACGAGTACCATTATCAGTACCGTTATCTCTCAATAGATGGCATCCTAACTTAGAGAATCGCTGTTTTGGCAGAATGTCTGTGTGCAAATTGCTCCAAGCTGGAATGAACCTGAAAAGAGAATTTTAATCATCTGCCTGTGCTTCCTCTAAATCTGTGTTATTATAATTGCGTAGCTCCTGTGCTATTTCTCCCCCTCCATTGTTTCATCTGTTTTATTTCTCTTTCTGTATGTTGTCACGATTTTCGCCTCCTTGCATCCAATCTGGCAGAAAGGACCATGTACACGTATTGAACTATGCCAGTTGTGGTAGCAAAGGTATTTCAGCCTAGCCACATCGCTGGCTATGGTCCAGAAGTTCACGAATTGGTGATTCTTCAGATGGCTGGGAGGGTGTTTGTATTGGGGGGAAAAACACATTCATGTTTGATGTTCTTGAGCGCTACATATTTAATGAGCCCCCTAATGTTGCTTTTCTGTGCGATGTGGTGCTTTTACTTTACTGAAAATAAAGTGACAGCATTGTATTCACTGCGTGCGGTGACAGAGTGGTTAGAGAGGGCGTCCCCCAGGCCACACGCCGAGCAGCACCGCGTGTTCGCATACCCTGTCCGGCTTTTCTGCAATGTCTCCCCCCGACTCTTCATCCCAGTTTCCGATTTAATCCTGTCACTCTATCAATTAAGAATGAAAAACGGTGCTTGCACCCAGAAAATAAACAAAAATAACAAAATAACAAAAAAAGGATACTTTTTAATGCTGACTAATGTATAATTTCAAATGTGTTTTTGCTCTTTCTGCCTCGGTTATTGCAGAAATCAATTAATATTGGACCAAATGGTGCTTGTTACATGTAATAAACATGTATTTGTTACGTGTAATAAACATGTAACAAACACCATTTGGTCCAGTGTTAATTTTGTGTTCCTTACAGCTTCACTATGCATTATGCATAATGCTTGGCAGTGGAAGATTAAGCTGTTTAAGGCTGCTAAAAATACAATAAATCAAGAGTTGCATTGTGGAGATTTAAGGCAACCAATTTTTAAAGCCTGCTGGTGTTTGATCTTTTAAAAAACATTTTAGAACCAACTCCACAACGGCTCATTAATGTGCAGATGGTAAATGCTTTTAAATAAGCAAATTACTTATTTGTCCATTATGACCGGCTGGTTCTAATCCCATTTCAGATACGCATATGTGTAACTGAAACTTTCGCAGTGATTGAACCGACAGCT
Organism: Bregmaceros cantori; assembly: GCA_900302395.1. Lineage (NCBI taxonomy): Eukaryota > Metazoa > Chordata > Actinopteri > Gadiformes > Bregmacerotidae > Bregmaceros > Bregmaceros cantori. Next base: position 12,343 of record OMKY01168980.1, read on the forward strand.
AAAGACTGCACAGACGATAACGATAGGCTGGTATTTATGCTCAGCTACTTAACTTACTAAGCTACTCATGGCACTGGATGCTGACTCTCCTACATCCCCATGATGCATTGTGTGATGGCTCTTCTTCTGTTGTACTCCTTTACACACCCGCAGCCCATGTGCATGGCATCATCAACCACATGCCGAGTGATTACCGTCTTCGATAGGTGCCGAGTGCTGGATGCTCCAAACAGCAACATACACATGAGAGGAGAGACCTATGTAATGGCCAAAGCGGACTTGAATAGAATTGTGGCCAATTCCACAGGGTGCCTAAATGTTCGTCCCAGAGATAATTCTTGAGAAAAAAAAGTTTCAGGTGGCGGGCATAGAACCCACAACCCTCTGCACCTTCAAAGCCTATGATTTCCAGCACTCTGCCTAACAAGCTGATCAACTGGGCAGCACAACCTTTTCAATTTTTACTGACAAGTTTAGTAGGAAATTGGGTGAACAGCGTAGTCGCATGGGGGGGTGAACCCACGACTCTCCGTACCATTGTGATATTTGTGCATTGCACAAATAATTATTGCTGTACCCCGCCTAACTGACTGAGTCACAGTGTAGCATGGCATTAATACTTTTAATGTTGTTTTGCTACAAACAAACAAAAACAAAAACAATACACATTTAACCTGTTCACAGTAGGTTAATATTAAATCAGCTATTGGCTATTACATTTCGGCCTACTACATATTTTCTTAGTAGTGCCTGTGGAAGTTGAAAGGGTTTTAAACAATCTAGTAGTTACTAGTTATATAATATTGGTATATTATAAGCTGTTATGTTAACATCTGTACGAAATAATTGGTGGACTAGCAACCATCGGTGCAAATTGCACTGATGTTTGGGGTCCGAAAGGGTTCACTTTTTACTTAATCCTCTATTTTTATAATTGAACCAAATTGCCAGCAATTTGCATTAAAATTTGACAGAGGGTGCTATAAAACAGTCATTACCAGGGATGCTGCAACCCTCAAAACACAAGTTCCCATAGGTTGGAGATAAAGAGAGTTCACTCTGCAGAATTGTGCCAATTCTGGCACTAAGAATAAAGTCACCAGTAAGTGTCTGAAATATATAAACAGCATTTTGAGACATGCCAAATACAGATCAAAACTCGGCTGTGTCCGAAATCACTCCCTATCCCCTACTCCCTGACCCTCATATAGTACACTCACTTATAGTGCACTCAACAGCAACAGACGAGTTTTCAGACACTATAGTCGGCGCTGTTGAAAATTATTATAAAATATAATTATAAAAAACATAATTATAAAATTCAAAAATTGTTCCAAAAAAATCAAAAGTACTTGCATTTATACATTTTTGCCATGGTCGGTCGCAATTTACTCCCGCAGTGCAGTTTAGGTCATTTTAAAATGTCTCGCTATGCGTTATGGGTTATATTACTCCATCTAGGGTACATCCGATGCTCACTCCTTTTTGCGGTGCATTGTGGGATACTACTGAACTATATGGGGTACATGGAGAATTCGGACACCCCTGCAAAAAGGCGTGCACCCCATATAGTGCACTATATAGGGGATAGGGAGCGATTTCGAACACAGCCAATGTCTATGCAGGTGTTCCGACTGCTTGAGGTGTACCCCTGAAAAGAAAGCTAAACGAAATTAAAGCAAATCCACCAACCCTGTCTGAAGTTATGGGAAATACAAAAATTCAGCCATCTTGAATTCAGCCATCTTGAACGTGTTGTCTGCCTAATAAGTTCATGAACCTACCCTAGAGCATTAACGCACCAAATCTAGGGATCTTCCGCGGCACGCGCAAACCCATTACATCCCTGATGCTCCACATTTTGGAGATCCGAGTAGTTGTTAATCGATGTTAGTGATGCATTTTCATACTTTTCTCATCTTGATTTACTCCATCCAACACCTCACAACTCAAATGGTCCACAGTACTTTTTACAATATGACACTTGACTTGTTGAGGGTCCTGTCGAGTGGTATTATATTTCACCTTAGTATAGATTCCTGTTCATACTCAGCATTTAAATGACAAGGCTTTATATAACAATGTTCACTAAACAACTTTTCAGACACATTGTTCTGTATGATATTGTAAAGCTGTGAATATCTGTGTCACGGTAGTGATTGCCAAGTGTATTAAAGTGTAACAATAAAGTGCTTTTCCAAAATCATTTTTTCTTCAGGTTCACCAGTGACTGCTATGGATATACACAATGAATATGTAAAAAAAAAAAAAATATATATATATATGCTGGCACAGAGCCAGGCGTGTCTACATATTTGAAGAATTATTTAATCGCTTTACCTCTAAGCAACAGCTGGGTTACTGTTGGGTACCTTCTGGATCTGCACGAAGGTGACACTTTTCAATGTTAGTTTTATCAGTTAAAACTGCTGGCTTATGGCCTTGACTTTCGATGACTTTCACCCATGTAAAGTCATTGGCAATTGTTTTTTTGGCGATGTCTAGACCAGGATCCAGTCCATGGCTAATGTGCTAATAGCGTTAGCCGTTAGCCATTTCCCAAACATCACAGATCATCTCACCATTTCTCACATGTTCAGATGGGATGTATAGGATATATAGGTTCCCTTTATTCAGGATTATTCAGCACAGTTCAGCAAGGTTGGCAAAGACGGGTAAATCACTGACATCGACTAGCTCGCCCTTCAATGCATGCATGTTGTAGACCAAAACGTGGCCATGCATCCAGACAGAGCCAGATCATAGAGATATATACATGCTACCATGATAGCAACTGACTGTACACTGTGGATTTTGAACCATAGTTTCAGACTCTGTAACCTGTAGGAAATAATTTGTTGAAAATTATTATTATTATTTATTGAACCATTTTATTCAAGTAAATCCAAAAGTAAATCCTCCCTAAAGATATAATATTAATGTGCATTGGGGAGTTATTTTGCTACCGACCAAAGCAAACAAAATGTGATATAGTGAAACAATAAATATGAAATGACTAAATCACTGGCATACATCACAGTGGAGGCACCATTATCACGGTGGGCGAGGCTCGACCATTGCACTCTGGTCGTGACTGTGGGTTGAAAAAAGTTTGACATTCATCACGTCTAAGTGTCCTTGAGCAAGGCGCGGAGCTCCAAATTGCTCCCAATGGATTGCAGCTGCCATTGGCGTGTGTGAATGTGCACATAATTTCCCGTTTGGGGATTACTGGAGTATAAGAAACACACACACACCTTCTCGGGGCAACAAATCAAACTGAGCCTTTGGATGTCCTCGTGCCAGAGATGATGACTGCTGCCATGGTGACCGTGTTGGAAATGTAGCTGTTGGGTGAGGCGTTCAGCACCCTCCACACATGCCCGTGCCCCTCGCATATCTAGACAGGCCCGCACTGTGTACTCAGCCTCTCTCTTTCTCTCTGATTCTGTGTGTTTTCTCTCTCTCTCTCTCTCTACCTCTCTCTCTCTCTCTCTCCCTCTCTCTGGCTGCCTGTGTACTTAGTGTCCACTCACTGTCCACACAGCATTCGGCCACTGGACTAAATCATCAGCCTTGGCAGCTCTCTGGGGGAAACACCACCAACCAGCCATAATTCTCTCTCTCCATCTCTGTCTCTCCATCTGCCCCTCCATCTCTTGTTCCCCCCCGACCCACCTAATCTTTCCTGCTCACTCTTTCACCATCTCTCTCTACCCGATCCTCCTTTTCAGTGCCACTCTCTCTTTCTCTGCCCCTCTGTTCTTCTCACTTTATCCCTACCATTCCAGCTCGTTCCATATCTCTCTCTCTCTCTACTCAATCATCCTTTCTGCTGCCACTCCGCTCTCTGTCTGTCTCCCCCCCCTCTCCCATGCCCCCTCCATCTCGCACTCTCTCTCCCACCTTCCACCCCTCTCTCTCTCTCTCTCTCAGTCTCTCTGTGTCTCTCGCCCAGGCTATGCCTATGTGCCAGTGTGATTATGGGAGGTTTGTGCTGCTGGCGTGCGCCCAGGCCTCTGGCTGCTGCTGGGCCTGTCGTTGCGTATTCTTCATCACAGACCAGGCAGTCATCTGGAAATATGTCTCGCTCAAACAACAACGGAGGCATACAGCACTAATGCCTTCAATGTGTTCCAACAATGTGCTACCGCCGTTTCCTCGAGTCTACACTGAAAAACATTGCGCGGCGCTGCACTCCCCCACCCCCTATTGCCCCCTACCACACACACACACACACATCTACTTCCCCGTCCGAAATATCTCATGTCCTTTTGAACAGCGCCGTCCGACGAGCAGGCCCGGACACTTCCAACCAGAAATGTGATGCCGAACACTGCTCTGATGAGGAGAGAAAAATGAAAAAGACAATTAGTTAATAACTAAATATATTAGAAAGTATTACTCTGTGACGTACAGTGGCGTAGCCAGAAATGTTAAACAGTGTGGGTCATTAGTAAACAGAGTCAGGACCTATTTTTGAAAGGGGTTTTGGGGGTGCTCCTCCAAGAAAATTTGAGTTGGTTAGACGCAATTTCATGCATTTTAATGCAGGAAATTGTGGAGTCTGCTGTCAATAATTTTGGACACCTTTGATAGGGTGGGCCAGCTGTCTATCATAGTGGCATCGGCCCACCTTGGCCCTTTACTGGCTACGCCACTGGTGACGAAAAATCAAATAATTGTTGTGAGAAGAAACACAAAGTAACGCTCTCCATACCTCTTGCTAACAGTTTCGGCAAGTGACTTCTGACCTTCATCCGAGCAGCCCATTGGTCAGCAGACAGCCATTGTGCCAGAGTATGGCACTGTCTGTTTCAGTTTCACTTTGAAATGACCAAACCTTGACAGCCCAAAAAATTATAGCGGACCCCGAACATGTTCTGCATGCCGAATACCAACTACTGCCATCAGGAAGGCGCTACAGGGTGATGACGGGCAACAGGCGGTACCTTAATAGATTCAAGCGCTCCTTGCCGCTGTCAATAACGCTCCTGAATGCTGGTTAGAGACAGAGTGACTGCTTAATGTGTATTTGTACTGCTTTTCTTTTCCCTTTTTGTCTGATTTGTCTTATTTGTTGGTTTTTCACCCGTTCAGTGTTGTATTTGTTTTAGTGTTGTATTGACACTGTTTGTATGCAACAGCCTGCACACCCAAGACGAATTTCCCTTTTTTGGGACAAATAAACTACTACTACTACTACTACAG
>OMKY01168997.1:0-13491 GCA_900302395.1 Bregmaceros cantori
AAGTACAGGCTCTGAAACATACTCAAAAAGTATTTTTGAAAGTAAAAAGTACAGGCTCTAAAATGTACTCAAAAGTATTTTTGAAAGTATAAAGTACAAAGTACAAAAATGAAATTGTATATAAAATTCACTTTTTCACTGCTAGTTTCACAATGTTTGAATGTTTGAATAAATTGTTAAAAACCTAGCCTAACTTTTCACTTGAGGTTCACAAATCCCACTGCCGGCATTACCGCCCCCTACTGGCTCATTCACACTATTACATATCCCTACCACCTACCATCGGTGCGCAAAAAAAAGTAACGAACCTGTTTTGGGAAAAGTAAGGAGTAGAAGTACAGATATTTCTGTTAAAAATCTACTCAGTAAAAGTAAAAAGTCACCAGAGAAAAAAGTACAGATACATGAAAAAACTACTTAAGTACAGTACTTGAGTATTTGTACTTCGTTACTTGCCATCTCTGGTGTCATGAAAGAGATGAATTGGCGCCAAGTTAATGACTCGCCTAGGGCGCCAAAAATGTAATCACCGCCCCTGGTCGCAATGGAAACGTGTAGGAACAAACGGGGCAGGGAATATAGAATACTTAATTATGGGGTTTGGGGACTGGTAAAACTTGGAAACACGGACATAACGTCTAGAATTACCACTAGGCGGACTGGGCAAGTTAATATCCACCCAGAAAGGAGAGTAGTTCCTCTCCTTGCGGTACACGTTTCAACAGCGCGTATCAATTACAATCACTGCAGCGACGCGTCACCCCGGCGGTTGGGTCAGGAGGAACTGGGGCCTGTCCTTCGCCTGACACGGGTCAGGAACGGGGGGGGGATGGGGTTAGCCTGTCCTTAGCTTGACACGGGTAGCAGTTGGCGGGAGGATCTCGCATTCAAAGCCACGATTAAGTGTCGTGATAGTAACGTTGAAAGACGCCAAACGAAGCGTGTCCAGGCGCCACGGAGTTGAACTCACCGGGGAGAATGTCTGCTGTTGTGGGCTGTGTTTACAACGGTCCTCGGGCGGTACTTATATCTCTATTGCGCCGATCCCACAGACACTATGGTAAATAGGGGGCGTGGCGCCTTTACTACCGCGCCGCTACTACGTTCATTACAAGCACGCTGTTTTGTTTTATAATATTAATAAAGTTTTTAATTGCATGTAACAAATTTGAAAAAATAAATCCAGACCTCAACCACTGTCACCCAGAATGGACATAATTGTCATTAATAATAATAATAAAAAAAATAATTGCTGATGATCAGTTTCTTGTGTCTTGTGTTTCTTCCAGAACATAGTCTATGCTCTAAAAGAAATTATTCAATATCAACAATCAATCAGCAGAGTTGGGTAGTAGTAACGGATTACATGTAATCAGATTACATTAATATGATGACAAAAAATAATAACTGTAGACACAATTATATTTTAAAATCTAAATCTAGATTACAGTTACATTTGCCTATAATAGGGGATTACAATCATTACATCCATTTTCACACTTGTTCCAAGGCCACAGTGGTAATTTAAAAATGTGCATCCAACAGACCACATCTAGTGTCAATGTGACGCAACATTTTTGCACAAAAACGGAATTAACCCTTTGGAGTCTATGTGGTCACCGGTGACCCCATTTGACACTCACACTATTAAAAACCTTGGAGCCTCTAGTTTTCAGATAGATAGAGAGATAGATAGATAGATAGAGAGAGATAGAGAGAGAGAGAGAGAGAGAGAGAGAGGGGGAGAGAGAGAGAGAGAGAGAGAGAATTATATATTTGGCCATTTTTAAAGAGATTGAAAAGAAATCTCTGGATTTTATGCCGTCTCTGTCTGCAGTGGCCTCCGAAGCCGCACCTATCGCTATTCACATGTTAAGTACTCAGTCTGTGAGAGGCTATACAGAGGTGTGGTGACCACACCCTTTTCAGACAGCATGAACAAATCCATGCTTTCATTCACAAGGCAAAAACAATGCCCGAGTCACTGACCACCAAGGGGGGTTTGGGGCATCAGTAGTGTTACACATCTAATTCGTTTTCACAGGCGCCTTACGGTGCTTTTCCATTGGAGTTTGTGACGCTTGTTAGGGGCGGCGCAAATATTCAAAATGCGCGCATTTGCCAGCGGTGTTTCAAATTGAATTGATGCCCGTGACCCGTGGCCCGTTTAGGAAGGTTGGTGTTAGATAGGATACCACCTTTAAACACCATATGTATCTGAACCAATTTACCTAGGGAAGGAGAGGACAGTTTTGCGGAGTTGAAAGAATGTAATATTGACGACGGTGTTATTAATTCTTCACAAACAGAGTGGGGTAGAGAGCACCGTGCACCATGTGGGGAAGTCGTCCTGCGAGTGGCTGTGCGTGGTTCCCCATAAGAAGAGCAGGGACGAGCTGCGGCCATATCGTCTATGGTTGCGCTACGGCGACTCGGCTGGCTCCCGCTGCGAGCGACTCGGGACGAGTGCCCCGCGACCCCGTGGGTGGGGCCGAAGGGCCGTGTGTGGTCGAAGCTCACACACGTGCACGGGGCACTCGTAACACTTCACACACACACTGCAACATTTTCAGCTCCCGCGTTCACCGGCTCGCTCGTTTCTACGTCGAATGCCTGCGCATGTCTGCGTCGAATGACATCGGCGTGGCTGCCGAGTTGCGCGGCAACTGGTCGCAAATTCTTGCGGCGCGGATCAATGCCGCATATCTTGTCATCCACTTACATGGGATTTTCAGGATTTTCGCTACCCGTGACAAAACAGCGTGCGCCCCATATAGTGCACTATACAGGGAATATGGTGCAATTTCAGACACAGCCAGTGTCTACCAAATATGTATGTGAGGATTAGTCGAGAAACTAGGTTGAAGAGATCGGGGGAAGACATTGCAGACACGACGACGAGGGAAGGAGAACTCGCGGCACTACACTGTGATCAAAACCACAGCGGCATTAATATGAGCGCGTAAGACGCAGCGTCTTTAACCACTCCGCCAAACGACACCCCTTAACTGCTAAATATTCTTAACAAGTTCTCTGCATCACCCCACAATATTTTAAACCCTACACTGGTGTATGATTTCTAGACATTATATGCTGAGCTTGCTATATATATAGTACTATATATTATATCTTGTTCTTTTAATCTTATTGTATTTGATTCTATTCTATTCTTTGACTGTGTAACAATATTGTTATTATTATTTTCTGACAGTGCTACTTCTATATATTCTATCTACTATGCTGCTGTATTTATTGTTATTCACAATTTACTATATTGCATTTTTTACAATGTTATATTTACTGAACCAGGGTGTGAACCAAGTCCGAAATCAATTTCCCATTGTGTTTTATCCATGACTTGGTAATAAAATTGATTCTGATTTTGATTATTGAAACATATTTCTTCTTTGATGTATTTTTTTTTATCTTGCTAACATGCTCTGTGGTTGTTCTCTCGCCCCTAGCTTCCTCAGCTGAGCGTATGTCTTTACTGATCAGAAGAACATGGCACGTGCCTCTTACTGCTAATTTGATCCATCCATCAAAGTTGAATTAGCAGCATATTAAATTGCGTCACTGCCTTGGGTTTTTCCACAATTAATAGCAGGGATCATATTTCCTGTTCTCACAACCGCCTCACATGAACGGCACGCGTTGTTCCTTCTATACTCCTGCGTGCATGCACACAATGTATTAATATTACAACCTCTACATATTTCCTGATACAACATTGCCCCCCCCCCCCACACACACACACACACACACACACATACACACATCCTCAGACGCACACACACACACACGCGACCACCTGAACACAAACAGAGATTTACAGGTACAAATTCCTGTTGTTGCCTGGGACACCATCATCATCATCATGTTCACTCCCGTAGTCTGAATGACCGTTGGGGCATAACTGTGTTATGGTACAAAACTAGAACTTGGTAGGGACTAGGGGTGTAAATCACACCCATGATGGCGATTCGATTCAGTATCGATTTCCTGACCCAACGATTTGATTTTTTTCGATACTGAAGAATTCACCACGATTCGATTCAACCTGACAGACTAGACAATGTTTCAAATTTGAAATCAATGACAGCTGTAATATTGTTATACGTTTTATTTGAGAAGAGGCAAATACAAATCTTGTATCAAAAAGTACTGTACAAGGTACACAAAATACTCAAGTTAAATAAGTACAGGCCTTGTACTTACTGAAGACTTTGCAACAAGCTCTCTCCATCTCTCTCTGTCCTTGGACATTCTCGTGTGACGAGATCCCAAGGACTCTCAAAAACAATCCTTCAAGGCGCTTGCTGTCCCATTAAAGTATCGCACATTGCACAGCGAAAATTAGTGAGCATTGATGTACCCGAGACCAAGCAATATAACCCACAATGCATTGCGAGACGTTTTAAAAATGACCTAAACTACGAAAACATGTGACAATAGCGACTGACAATAGCAAATAGTTATAAATGTAAGTGCTTTTGACTTTTTGTGATAATGGTTGAATTTTATAATTATATGTATGTAGGTTATAATAATTTTGACGGCGCCAACTCTAGTGTCCGAAATCTGTTGAGCGCACTATAATTGAGTGCACTATATAGGGAGTAGGAAATAGGGAGGGATTCCAGACACAGCCTCTGTTCTAATAAAATATGTAAATGGCATCTGCCACAATGGCCATGGCCCTGTCTCTGGTGGTTACATAAGGGAGAATTGTCATATCATAGCATTCAGATCCAGCCCACTTTCTGGTTGCGATGATGAGATTTAATAAAAACAATATCATATTTTGGCCCCTACACACCCGTAGGCAGGAGATTACAAAGACCATCTCAGGAACAACGGAGGTTGTGGACTCACTGAAACAGAGCACAATATCAGAACCTAATAGGAGACCATCGTTGGCAAACCACGACACATCATTGTGTGAAATCTCCCAGGGTGCATTACTGATTTTGTCTTTAACGTTCTGAGGAATTGGAAGTCAGGTCGCAAACTGTGGTACGCATACCACCAGTGGTATGCGAGCACGCTCCGTTGGTAGGCAGGAGGATTTTTTGATTTTCCACATTTTCACATTTTAAATTGCCTAAAAGATAATCGATAAATAGAACACCTTTATTCAAACACAAGCTCAGATCATATTCAATGTCCAGTTCAGACCATTCAACTAACTCTAAATAACCACAATATAGAAGAAATGTGTCTGTGTGCTTAAAGATAATTGAGAAGTCGTATATGTGTCATACCCTGCACCACCACTGGTGTCCACTAGATGGTGGTGTTATCTTGTCTAAAAGTCCTGGCTGTTGCCTGACAGTAAGAGTGGCAGCTGTGTGTTGTTACCTGTCCTTGCAACGAGGCTATATAAAAAAAGTCTCTTCCTGTGGCTCGTTACAGGTTCATTGCGATGCCATCCGCAATGGCACATTGTTCTGGTGCTCAGTTTGACTCATGTCTTGTTTTGTTTAGTCTGCTCACATGGATGATGTTCAAGTCATCATCCATGTCTGCTCACGATTGAGTTAGTCTGTGTTATATTTTTTTCATGTCAGTTTACGTTAACCAGTCTGCTCTTGCCTGTTGGTCGTATTAGTTATAGTCTGATCCATGTCTAAACTCTCAAACTGTTTGCATTCAGACCCTGCCTGCTCTGGTGAGCATGAATTTACTTACATGTCTCATATCTGTGAATTATTCCCCCGTATTTGCAATGTTATGACCTAGTTCACTTAGGACTGACTGCCAATATGGCTATATTACCACCATGATGACCAAAATTGTTCAGCATGGTGGTACTTCAACGACTAAATTGTTTCTCAGGTGGTACTTGGTATGAAAGGTTTGAGAACAAACTATCTAGACAATTGTGTTATCACATAACACATTTATTAGATATTGCATCACAATGGACACACTTTCACTGTATGTGGTAAAACAATATGGGTTTATCGTGTATTGGAACCTGGCATTTACCTCACGCTTTTTGGTTGAAAAAAAATTAATGGGAAGAATAATGTATTTGTTGTTGATCTGCTGCCTGTTGGGCTCATTTCATGGCCCCCACCAAGCGACTGATTAATACAACTGTGAAGTTAAATGTATTCATGTTGCAGTAAACAATTCAGCAAACAGCTTTATTTTGTTGAAACGCGTTTTCAAGTCACTGCCTTTCTCATTTGGTGTCAGTGGAACAAATATAATTAGGCTGTTAAGAGGTGTGGGCGCGGAGGCAGTCGGTGTAGATATGCTGTGTCAATAACTGGCTTTCCATTAGACTTTTAATTGTGAAAGTTCAAGGAATGGGCTGAAACTCCAAGGTGTTATATTACCAAAAAACGTGCAAAATATAACATTCTCAAATAGAAGTTTCTTCAGGATATTCATGTTTGTTTTAAAGGGAATATATTTACTTCAGTTTAACCGTTAGTCTTATCATTTTTTCCCAATGAGTCACGGTTTGCTGAATACACGTTGGATAATTTACCAAATCATCAAAAGTCATCTTACCAGGTTCTCCAATGATCAGACGGTGTGGATGTATTCACCAGGGTTTATTCAGGATACTTCAGGACAATTCAGCAATTGGCAAAGGCAGTTACAAAGTGGGACACCCATCAACAGCCCGCAGAACTTCCTCCGTTGCTGCTACTTCCAACGTCTTTAAGCCCAACCCTTTTTGGTGTTGGCCAATCATATCACCAGCATGCTGTGCATGCATACAATACCATAATACCAGCTGACTGCCAGTAAGGTCAATGAGACCGGCTGACTCCGAATTCCTTAGCCTTGACCGAGCAAGTGTTTACCGGACACCGTTGGCCTTCCGATTGACCTTTGTCCACATCAAAGGAACACCATGTACTGTTATTTTACTTCAGAGCAGGAGTGCTCACACTCTCTCAGCCTGAGATCTACTTTTCAAATTAGAGGTGTGCAGTCAGTGCCGACTGCAAAAGAAATATCTCAGAAAGGCGATGGAAGCTTCAGTAAAACCCAGTATATTGTAGAGTCAGGCTTTCTGTAGGAATTGTGACATCACTGGGGCATACTACAGGTTTTTTTGTCAGTGTCTTAAGAATTGGAAGGTGCTGTTCATGTCCAAATTTCCCTTGGGGCGGATAAAAAATAATCTTGAATCTTGAATGAATGAATGAATGAAGATTGAAAGATTGAATGCTTTCCATCTTGAAAGATTGAATGCTTTATATAAAATGTCTGTTTTATCTTAAATCCAAACACTTATTGTGAAAACAAAGCTAAATAAATTTGGGGCAAATCCATCCACGCAGTCAGAAGTTATGGAACAAGCAAAAATGAATTCAACCATCTTCTAAATGTTGACCTCCAGAATCTCATCAGTTCATGAACCTACCCTAGAGCATTAACTCACCGAATCCAGGACAAATCCATCCATACGTTCAAAAGTTATTGCCTCAACCCTAAGGCTCTTCCTTGGCGGACGCGGCGGGGCGCGCGAAACCATTATATCCCCATGCTCTGCATTTGGGGCATATATTGACCAACATTGGTTAGATTTTACCACTATTTCAAATAAAAAGGGTTAATAGAAGTTGAAATCCTTTCGAATATTCCTATTTCTACATCATTAATAGTGAATACAGTTCTATCATACATTGCCAGGTTGGCAGATGAATAATAATTAATTCATTTTTTTTTACATTAAAATAAATATAATCAGTGAAAATACAATATTTTAAAAATATATTTATAATATATTGTATATTGTTTAGACTGACAATCTACTCAAACATCCCTCACGGATGACCTATTGACCCCTGCTCTTTATCAAATATTATCAAATATTTATCCTACATCTTTCCTTCTTCACCTTTTTTGATGTTTTACGTGGCATTGTTTTGCAACTTGCTGTTAGCAACCCATGAACTTAGGAAGAGATTTTACCGTGTTGTTGCGTTATGGAGCATCGAGGAAAAAGTGTGTGGGTGTGGTGCATGCATGACTTGGAATGTTTAATAGCTCAATAAGAATTCAGTGTCAACTTAAATAAAACTAATAATGATACAAATAAATAGTAAAACGACTCACAATATAAATGTTTTGTTCCATTACCGTCCGACTCGGCCTGTCCGACTAAATGCAGCCATCCCTTTGGTCCAGAAGAACACGTGATTCACGTGTATATTCAAGAATATAAGCAAAACATAACTGATTCCCTGACAAGCTGAAGCAGTGAAAACAACAACAGACGAATGACATGTATCCAGTTTATGATAGTCAGAGTGAGTTATAGACATGGGAAAAACAGGAAAACCTCTGGATGAATCCTGTCGAGTCCTATATGGGATATACTTCATCACAGGGAAGGCATTGCGGGACCGTGGATTTACTTCCTAACCAGTAAGAAGCATCTAACGATAAATATTAATGTAAATAAAGTGTCACATGTATCCATTATGCTTGCACATTTTTGATTAGATATGCGGTGGGATCGTCCCGTGATGTCCGCTTGTTAGTCCGTGTCCGCGTTCTTACCTGTTGAACTGTGCACCTGAATTCCTAAAGTCTGAATCGAGACCTAGCTTTTTTCTCAGATATTTTTAGATTGTTTAGTACGCTGTTGGCTGCGTAGTTGAATTCCATCGCATTCTCACCCAAAAATTAACTTTTTTTCTTTCAGGCTCTTCTGAAAAGTCCAATAGTCCGAACTTAACACGGCTGGTGTGAATGTGACCATTAGCATTTCAGAGTCAGCTCAAATTGGTGCTGAATGCCTTATGTATTGTAATGGGAGGGTGCCCCCTCCTTCGTGGAGGAGCTCGGGGAATGCACCTAAACTCAGGTCGACAACAGGCTAAGCTCAGCCCATTGCCAAGCTTCATTCAGGTTCCATTTAAAGGGGCGTGTCGGCAACCACAAAGTGACTAACGGTGCACAATGCACTGCGTCATTCGCTGCAGTATGCTTCAGCTCAACAAATATGTTGTGCAACGTATATTACAACGTTTTCCGACCCTGGTTTTACCATACCCAAAGCAAGCATCTAGTGATGTGCGATGTGCGGACAACGCGTTGGTTCTGGATCGCCAGGCTACTAATTTCGGGCAATAATGACAGTTTTATCTCCTCCTGCTGATCCTAATTAGCACACCTCTTCAACCAAGTTGTAGCGCTCACTAGTGACAACGCATATCCCTACATTCACTTCTTGGAGCCATGACTATAGACGAGTTCAGCGGGTAGTTCTGGTGTTGTTACGTCGCTGTGTTCTGACTTATTTTTGAACTTGTCTATTTAATGGGACAGCAGATCCCCTATTGTGTTATTAAAATGATGGTGGTAACTTGTGCTGCGCTATTCCACACCAAAATGTTCTAGTGTGGATCTGTGGATATTTCCAACATGTCAGCCCTGAGTTTTTAGCGCGTAAACTTGCTTCTAGAGAGAATGCTAAGCCTGTTATGTACTACCATCTTCTCATATCTCATGTTGAAATGTTTAATGCCTCTGTACTGTCTGTCATAAAATAAAATACATTCATTCAGTCATTCATGCACACCAAGAATCAATATACGTCTCCACAAGTCTTGATTCTTTTTAATAAATAATAATATCATTATTATTAAAAACATGTGGAATAAAATGCTTTATTCAATGGAAATTACCTGGGAATATTTGTTGAACATTTCATAGACAGTTGTTGCAATCTGTGAGTGTGTGTGTGTGTGTGTGTGTGTGTGTGAGAGAGAGAGAAAGCGGGTGGGCACACAAAAAGTATGTGTATGTGTGTGTGTGTGTGTGCACGCACGGGCAGAGACAGTATGTGTGTGTGGGTGTGTGCATTTGCATGTGTATGCAGGGTTGGGTAGTAACAGACTGCATGTAATCAGATTACAAAAATATTTACTAGCGTTCCTAGCAACTAACATTTTAAAATATACAATTTTAAAATACATACTACAGATTACCGTTACATCTGGTATTACACGCATTCCTTCAATTTACAGAAAGGTGCATATGGTCTAATGCTTCTAGCATCTGTGAACATGTTTATTAATAATGTGGATATCTTCTCCATGTTCCCAAATCTGCATAATATAAACTTTAAGTTTCTATAAGCGTCTTGGACTAATCAAATGGAAAGTGATTGTACAAAATGACAGAATTACTTTACTAGTTATAATTAACAATGCCTAAATGTACTCCCAACCCTGTGTGTGTCATGTGCATCAATGGGAGCAGGCCGTTTTGTCACAAAAGTCGGATTTTGGGGTAATAGGAAGGGGTTAGGGTAAGGGTTAGGGTAGGGTCTTGGGTTAGGGTTAGCGCCAAGGTAAGGCTTAGGGTTAACCCGTAATGCTGTGGTGACAAAACGACTTGTATCCGCATATATCATATGTGCTGAGTCTACATGAGAAGTGGAACTTTCCATCAAGTACGGTAGCAGCAGCAGCAACAACATGGAACTGAGGACTGGGTCAGATCTAGCCTGGCAAGCCAGAACAAATGAATCGTTCACACATTGCACACATTTAGAACGATCATTTGGTCTGGAGTAAGCAGTTGGAGAAAAGGTGTGTCAATCAAATGAAGTTATCAAATCACAGCGCAGTATGTGTGACACGTGTCGTGGAGGCCCACGACTCGAGTCGAACAAAGCCCGCCTTAACGGACTGTTGATTGGATCGACCGAGCGCGGACCACCATCTGATTTGTCGGCCGGCTTAATGGACTGTCCCGCCGCGAGCCATGCATGGACGATCCGTTGGTTCTGGCTTGCCAGGGTCAGATGATTATTTCAACACGTCCTGAAGAATCTCACTTTATGGCAATATGAGTGATTTGTACCGTATGTCTGTCCGTGTGTGTACAGAGATGAAATTTGAGACTAGGTTATTTATATATATATTCTCTATTGTTGATATGAGTGATTTGGGCCGTATGTTGTGTGTCAGACTGTGTACGGGGAGTACAGCTGAGACTATGAGGTTGTGACTAGTCCATGAATCCACCGTATCGCTTCTGCAGTCGGCTTCCGTCTTCCCAGGTGCGCCTGACGAGCCCCGACCCCCCGCGCTTGTTCTGGTCGTCCGCCAGCCACTCGGGTCGACCCACGCGCCGCATGAAACCGCCGTAGCGCTTCTTCAGCGCCCGGCCCAGCACAGACTCCAGCGGGTGGGTCCGCAGCGGCCCCGCCTCTTCCGCCCGCCGCATGAAGCCGCCGTACCGCTTGGACTCTGCGACGGGTCCCGCGTCGTCGTCGCTGTTGAGGATCTTGAGGATCTCCGTACGTAAGATCTCCTCCTCTTCCTCGTCCTCGTCGGACTCGGTCTCTCCTCGGGCGAGGGCGCCCACCTCTTCCGGCGCGCCCTGCAGCAAGAAAGGCGTGGAGCGGCGCGCCATGAAGCCGCCGTAGCGTTTCATGAAGCCCCCGTACTTTTTGGCCAGATGGTGCTCGCTGGCCGGGCTGTCCCCGACGGCCGGGATCTCGGTCAGGGCGGGGTCATCCTCGTCGGACGTGGCGGTGTGGTCTGCTCCATCCAGCAGGGAGAGAGCCTCTCGACAGAGGTGCAGCATCCGGCTGTCAACACCTCCCCCGCACTCCTGCGCACACGCCTGAAAACAACATGATAGACAGAACAACAGTCAGCTCGGGTATGCAGTCGGTGCAACTGCCAAAGGGATATCCCTAAAATGCAATGCAATCATCAATAGAACCTAGGAATATTAAAGAGGATTTCTGTAGGAATAGGGGTGTTACACATGACGTCATGAATTGGCGGCGACATTTTGTCGTGGTATTGTTTCCACTTCACGTCCAGTTGGTCTTAGTCCTAGTCCTCCGGTCCTAGTTAGGCTGCCATCTGCTGGTGATTGATAGGATATCACCATGAAGACTTTTAAACAGACAATGTTAAGCAAATAACGTTGTCTGCCTGTTCATCTGATCGCGATGATACCAGCAAAATGTCTGTCGCTGCCAAGCCGAGAGGTCACCGTGATACATCCCTATTGTGACATCATCAGGGCATGGTACAGGCTGATTTTGTCAGTGTCTAGGAATTGGAAGGTGCTGTTCCTGTCCAAATGTCCACTGGGACGAATAAAAATAATCTTGACATATCTCAGTTAATCTACCACATAGAGTGTTGGCATACAATATTTAGTATGAATTATTACACAAAGGAAAACATTAGCCATTTTGAAATATTTTATGCTTCATATGAAATTAAACGTATATGCTTTATCTTAAAACCAAACAACTATTGTGAAAACAAAGCTAAAGAAATTTTGGGGGCGAATCCATCCAGCAGCTCATAAGCTATGGACCAAACACAAATTTGGCCATCCTGAATTCAGCGATCTTGTATGTGTGGGCAGAAATCGAATCAATTCATAATCCTACCCTAGAGCATTAACACACCAAATCTGGGGCAAATCCATCCATCCGTTCAAAAGTTATAGCGTTAACACAAAAGATCTGCTGTGGCGGACGCGGTGGTGTTTCGGAAATATAAATATATAATATAGACGAAAAATGGCATGCGCCCCATATAGTGCACTATATGGGGGATAGGGAGCGATATCGGACGCAGCCAGTGATACTTTCTGATGTGTGTGTTCGGCCATGTTTCTTGCTTAGCTCATAGCTTAGCTTAGTTAGCCGATACCCAGCCAGTATAGCTTAATAAATGAACCCTCTAGACATATTCCCCTGTCAAGACGGGTCATTTCCTCTACGCGGACACCTTATCTGAGCTGCCATTACAATGGTGTCAGAAGTGGGATCGCTTGGATCGGCGCTCTGCTGGCTGGCCGCCACGAGTCATCGGTGTGGACTCCCACGTATAAAGGGGAGGATCCAAATGAAGTTATCAAATCACGGCGCAGTAATATCTTAGTGATATAGTCAAAACTGTGTTGATGTATAGTCAATACCTATGTGATGTATTGAAAGAGCAGACATGCCCGAAACATCAGCTAGGCCTCCAGTATCATTGACCAACTCGCCCCGGCCCAAGACTGTGTCCTCGCACTGTACTATACGAGGAACGTGGCACACAGAATCATCTGTGGCTCTGAATTCTCTCTCAATTCTAAATGGAAGTGACCTGAATCTTATTTGGATGTCTTTATCTTTATTTCTGTCTGTGTACATGACAATAGTGAATTGTTGTCCATGACTCCAGACTTGCTATTGGATGCAAAACGTGATTGGGGTACCTTTTTTTTTTTTCTTGTACAATTTTCAACGCCAACAACATTACTTAATTTTATTGGCAGCACAAATGTGAGAGTGGGATGAGAGAGCGGGGACTAGCGGGCCAGAAGTAGAAGAAGCAGTCAAGACGACTCTATAGGCCTAGTTATTTTGAAATGTATTATAGGTTCGTAATGGTGTGGCTGGGTGCCAGAGACACGATAACGCCTTTCTTGCAAAAAAAAAGATATATGCGGGTGCAGTACCACTTCTGTCCGCTAGAGAGCGCTGGA